>OX596182.1:3002500-3282500 GCA_951394245.1 Cyclophora punctaria
AAACTCCTCCTCTGTAAAAAGATTCTGATTGTCCCTAATGACAGCACGCACCCTCTTTGTGACTCTCGCAGTCGGGTTGTATGATACTGGTTTGTAAACTTTACCGTCATTCAATAGTGCCTGCATTTTACAGTCATAGTCCTTCGAGTTCATGACGACGGTGGCGTTACCTTTATCGGCCTTAAGAACAAGGACGTCTTCGTTATCTCTCAAGATCTTAAGTGCTGAACGCTCTTCCGCCGTAATATTACTCTTTGGGTTAATATTACTCTCGAAACGTCGGGTACGTATTTTATTATAATACGTTAAATTATCCAACGCGATACTGACCCGTTTCATTTAGTATAATAGAAAGTTAAGCTGTTGTGAAAAAACAATCATCAAAACGCGTGATCGTGATCGCTCTGCCTTATATTATCGTAATTTGAGTTGAATTCGTGATGCAACGCCACACCTGGCCAAGTGTGCGTTCCATTGGGACGGAGTTAAGCAGAACAAAGCTCAATTACCTAACCCTATCCGTAATATGAATCCCTATCTTCCTGAAAGGGAATATGTTGGAAAGCGTGTATCTAACCGAGTTGCGCGCAGTAGGCCCGCAGCGCCTGCGCGGCGGCGGCGCGCGCGGCGGCGGCCACGGGCGGCGCGGCGCCGCCCGCCTCCGCGCAGCGGCCGCACGCCCACACGCACAGCCGCCCGTTCAGCGTGCGCCGCGGCGACAGCGACAGGGACAGGTACATGCGGAATATTTGCACCTGGAATCAAGGAGTCAGTTGGCTCCATAGACATAAGAACTGCGTATGTCTATATGTATGTACCTATATCCAACGGATGCAGCGGAAATCCACGTACTCTGTATTTGGGTATAGCGGGCATAGACCGAACCTTTGCTTGTTTGCTCTGTCAGAATTTAAGGTTTTCTTACAAACGTAGCAAAACTACTAAACTTTTGCTCTTATGAAGATTTTATGAGATTCTATAGGATGTCTATCTAGCTACTGTATCTAATCTAACTAGTGTGTTACTTCATGCTCCTCACCTGTGTATCAGGCAAGTGGTACATAACTGAAGCCGTGGCGCAGAGCAGCTGCGACGGCATCCACAGCGAGTCATCTTCCGGCTCGATGCCGCGGTGGAAGCGGTCGTCGCGTAATATTTTCTGAAAATACAAATCATTTTAGGCCTAGACTCCACCTTGAAATTAATTGCTTGTTGCCCTTTTACAGTGCATTTTTCAAACTACTTGACGACATATTGGAACGGATTTTGCTGCCAAACTTAAGTATAGTTAGGTACTTATTTAGGTACTAAATGTTAAATCCCACTTGTTTGCTATAAAGAAGAGCAGAAAATATAATTAATCATGTATTTTTACTCCTTGTCGGTCTCCAAACTCTGTTTGAGTCCGTGCCGTATACCTGTAGTATACGGCTTGTACGGTAGTATTGTTTACTTAATTTAACTTACATGGAACCCCTGAAGTGCAAAGCTGACAAGCTTCGGTCTTTTGGACTCTAGCGCGATCTGGAGCGGCAACAAACAAGCGCGTCGCAATTCGTACGAAGGCCGGCGAGCATTGGAGTCTTGAAGACATAACATTTCTGTTGGATGAGAATTAGATCAGTAAATCAGTTGTTAGTTCATAATACAAGATTAGAGCTTGGTTTGCGTCTCACTAACCGTGTGTGTCCTGTCCTTTAGTCCTGCCCTATCCTGTACTATTAAAAGCCTCTCATCTCTTTGAAGACACAATGAGAAAGAGCTCTATAGAGCCGAAAATAGCAGACTATTTTCCTTCAGAAGCCTACGACTATACCGTCTCCACGTTACTTAAACCACTATACGTACATTAAATTGTAGACAAACGTTACCTACTCTTATATAGCACTTAGCACTTTGCCACTAAGTAGGTACATACACATAAGGGTCAGGCAGGATATACCTAAAAGGACACTTATAAAGGTCCCAAATAAAAGAAAATGAGGTCACCGGATGAGGTCACAGACAAGTAGAAACTCATAAACATTTACACCAGCATCAGTTTTATTATACCGACATATGTCATTGGTGGTTATGTGTTTCGTAATGTACGACAATTGGTATAAAATTTAAGATAATACTTAACCTACTTACCTGTCTACTTAAGTACTTATTAGCTACCTACGTAAGAAATAGGAGAACTTAGTTCACAGATCAATTAAACCATATTTTCTTAATAATTAATAAAAAATATCTTATGTTTCCATCTGATCCATTCCTAGATCCCATACCTAGAACCTAGTTCATATTTAACTCCGCCAATCGATCACTAACATCGCAGTTTTATATGCAAGTATAAATTCTAGAATCTTGGTGCATAAGTAGAACCTAGTTCCAGGAATAGACAAAAGATATCTAGCTGCTAGGTATATATGAGTTCAGGTCATCGATTAGCTTACTTACAAGCTTTCAATGCGAACTTAGAGTAGATGCAACAGAGATATTTATCTACCGCGATGCCTAAGATTTAGATAACTGTCAACGTATTCAAAAACATAGATTGCGCAAAAACAACAATTGAATAACAATCAATGATAACGCACCCAAAGCATCTTGGCAAGATTTCCGCAGTGTCGTCAATTTAGTACCGGTCGCTTCCTTAAATATCTCTTGTAATAACTCCTCCATTTTGTCCTTACAATTTTAAATAACACTTAACTAACACCATTACTACTTATTGGCACTAATAATAATTGTGATTTTGATAATAGACTGAGCTTGTAGCAAGTGTGGGTGGCGAATGGCTTATCACTGACTCAATGCACGTCGGAGCATGCTCAATGGAAAAATCAATACCCTGTGAATGCAGGGCCTTATAATGTGAACGTAGAAAAACACTGGGCAACAGGTGGTTGAAACATAGGCTTTATATAGTTAAGTAGTGACATAAAATATAATAATTGTGTGCAGGTTTATTTTTTATGCCGATAAATAATAATACATAATATATTTATTCAGTCTATTTGATATTTTTTACAATATTATTTATAAGGTATAGAAGAAAAGACAAGCTATACTTTTTGACAGTTGTATAATGTATTGCGTAATAATTTTAAATGTTTTTGTTTGTTTACGTCTACATTACAATTATCAACAAGTTAGTTAATTACATTTTTATTATTAACAAACAGTATTTATAATTTCACGTATTTGAATTTCGCGGCTAAAAAATGTCACATCGCTTGAGTTGAAAACTGGTTTTCTCTATTATCTCTATTAACTCTGACTATTATCGATTGCCTTTGCGTTTGTCATATTTGACTGACACCTAGCTGTCACTGTCTATCAAATTATAAAATGTTTAGATTTTAATCATTAATTGTCAAAAAAGCAAATCAAGGAGATTTTGCGTTCCGAAAAAAATGGTATCTTGGAGTGCTCTCGGCCGATCCATCGGCGTAAATTTGCTGAAAAACAATGTGAATGCAGCAAAATTTCAAAATGTAGCTTTTTCAACCAGTAAAATGGGTAATTCTGCCCATAGGACCATGGTACTGCAGCCTTCCAGGTAGGGCCCGTAGTGATTATCTAATCAGTTTTCTTTTTATTTTTTGTAGGAATAATTAAGAACTCCTACCTATATTGTACATAAACTCGTTGTTTTACAGAGTGCCCTTGTTATTTTTATCACACACATAGATTTCATATTTTATTGGTAGCATAACCTAACCACTTTGTTTATTATGACTTCAGATGGCAGTGGCACAAGTTTAAGGACATGCTCCACTTCTACGTGATGGTGGGAGTGATTCCGGTCGGTGCTATCATATTCTACGCCAACGTGTTCATAGGGCCGGCCAAGCTGTGCCCCATCCCTAAAGACTATGTTCCTAAACATTGGGAGTATTACAGTCACCCCATTACTAGGTTCATCGCCCGTTACATCCGTAACAATCCTCAACAGGTAAGATAAGATTTATTACCAGTACTGTGCAGGTATCATTTATGTTACATATATTGATTATATCTGTTATATTGACTGGCATGTCAAGCCGTTGGTCCCGGTTACTTTCTACGGATAGTAGTCGTTACATGAAATTGTTTGGCGGCTCAATAACTCTGACACCAGGATTGGTCAGGTTGACCATCCATTTGATGATGAAGAAGAGAAGAAGACTGCAAAGTCATGTTGAAGATGAATCTATATAAGATTGAGTTAAGATTAGGTTCTAACATTGTCCCAATGAATAGTACAAGCTTTAAAACTTTAGTTCAAGTTTTTCAATGATATGTTATTTTGTTCATGAAATATTTATTTAAATTAAATTTTACAGCCTGAACTTTCCTTACAGCACAATAAAAGTTGGGCATTTTAATAATTATTTTAAAATGATCTATGTAAAATCATACAAAATGTTTCAGGACTATGAGAAGTTCATGCATTGGATTGATGAGGAGAATCAGAAGATGAAGATGCGTGAGCTTGAAAAGAAAATTTTGAAGAAAATGGCGGAACGCAATGATTACCAGGCGTACTACTACAGACCAATGGTCAACAAATACCTACGCATCAACAAACAGACCGGTGACGAGTTCCAGGACCGCCTGGGAGACAACTTCTCGGATTGAGACCCTCACAGCCTTTGATAGTATGTATTTAGTAATCAAGTGAATTGTTAATACTTCATTGTAGATAATAAAACAAATAATTGTTACTTTCCTCTTTTTTTCAACCTCACTGCACATTTCTCTGCAGTTTTGTGAGATAATTTTATTTTATTAGCCTAACTGTCTTTGTTGCCTCAAAAGGCTTTGTAATTAATTGTAATATTCATTTTTGGGGTAAATAAAAGATTAAGTTTATGGTAACATTGTTATTTATTTTACAGGAAATCTAACGATTGACAATAAAATCCCAATTGGAATCTTTATAAAATTAATGTCAACACTTATCTAGCGTGTACTAAACGCGATCTGATATGATTCTACGTTCGAACTTTGCTAAGAATTAAAATATTATGTCTCTATGGTTGTATTGTACATTATATAGGCAATAATAGTTATATTTTACAATAGTTTATTGCTGTCTTGAAATGGGACTGGCTCATTTAAAAAACTTCAATAAAAGCATTTATGCTTAGAATAATATTCTATGATAGAGTTTTAAGTAAACTGTTACTGCTGCAGTTATAAAAAGGCTGTTAAATTATATGTATTTCTTCTGTATTCAGAAACGATAGTAACAATTTTTTATTAAAACTGATAAATTTACAATATCAACCAAATCTAATGGTAATTAAGGGTATACAGATATATTAAATACAACTGCAGCAGTACTATTTTGCCTTTCAACATGTCAATAAAAGTTACAATAGATAACAATATTATGAAAAATATATATTGTATTTGCCTTATATTTTACATAGGCACAGCTATTACAGTCATGAGAAACAAGATTAAGGTAACTTTAGCTCTGAAGCGTCAACAGAACTCAAAATATAAATAAAATGAACAAACAATTTGTTTGGCGGTGCCGGAATGCACAAAGCTCTTAATTATTGTTACGATAATTAAATTACAAAACGATATGATTTCTTTATCCCATTCGTTCAGTCTTCACAGTTTGTAGAGTTCCAACTATGATCCAACAACTATGTATTTAGATTGCTTCTTCATTTTTATTCACCTTTAAAACTATTTACAACATCCCTAGATAACAATTTAGAGTAATACATAGCAACTAAGTTACAACAACGAACGTAAATTGTAAAAATGAGTATCAAAGCGTAAAAGTAATGTTCCGATTCAAGTAAAAAAATAATACTTTTAAAAATAAGTTTTACATTACAACTATGGACTACTTTAATAGACTGTATGTATCTATATTTTTAAAATTGTTTCTTTAGTAACAATTTCGAATCTAATAATTTGTAAGACGGCTACGAATTTCTACAGTTTAATGTTAAAACAGTAACGTTTCATTTGTTCTTCTCCTTCTCTGCTTGCGCTGCGAGCTTGGCTTCCTTCTTCGCTTTCTTTTTCTCCTCCTTCGCGAGTAGTTTGGCTTGTCTCTCCTCCTCCTTAGCTAACAGCTTGGCTTGTCGTTCCTCTTCTTTAGCTTGGAGTTTCGCTTCCTTCTTCGCTTCTTTCTCTGCCTTAAGTCTCAACTTTTCCTCTTTCTTCCTCTCCGCTATTTCGTTCTTTCTATTGTCATTGTTTTCGTCCTTCTTATTCTTCTCGTCTGGTTTATCGTCTTCTTTCTTCTTTTTGTCTTCTTTCTTTGGTTTAGTTTTGGGGTTATCTTTTTTCCGTTCAGTCTCTTTGCTCTGGTCTCGGGGTGTGGGCGGGTCTTCGCTGTTGTTGGGTTTTAGTGGCCGGAAGAAGTGTTGCGAGTTTTTTTGTGGCGACGTTTCTAGTTGGGTTACTATTTTTTGTGCACATCTGTGAAGCAAATAAGAAACATGTTTATTCAATCGAAATATATTTGCATATCCAATGCATGTTTACAATTGAATATTGATTTATAAAAAATTTAGGTATGTTCTAACTTATAGGCTCAGTTAAGGCTTGGATACCCCAGCCATTTCGACATTTGAGGGGGTGAAGCAGGCGGTGAAGCCGGGGAGGAATAGTACGCGCAGCGGCCGTCGCGGCGGCGCGGCGCTGACGTCACTCTATGAGATACGGGGCCCGCGTGCGGTCGTTTTGTAACAGAAGATTGCGAAGCGCTTAATTATCTAATTCACATAATAAAAATCAGTAGTAGATATTGAATTGGGTAGAATAGTCATCACATTGATAAAATAGATTCTAACAATCAACATTTTATCGCATTTTGTATTTATCTAAATTACGTACATATCCTATCCTACTAATATTATAAATGCGAAAGTTTGTGAGGATGGATGTATGTATGGATGGATGTATGGATGTATGTATGTTTGTTGCTCTTTCACGCAAAAACTACTGAACAGGTTATATAAGCTACAATTTATAATGAATTTGTGTAATTTTGGTCGTAATAAATAAGTATTTGTAAAGCAAGTCGGAGAAAAATCACCACCGTACTGGTTTGACACATGTGACATGGTCGCCATGCGACGGCCTCCGTATGAGCACGAAGCATCGCCGAGTAGTTCCGATATACGTATGTCTTATATTTTAGTCGTTAATTTCAACGTGTGACGTGTCGTTACGATAGCATAACATTGCAATTAGTGAATGAAACCTAAGTACAGGAAGAATCATTTTGCTTATCTCGAAGGCCGCGGGTTCGAATCCGAACATTACGATTCATTTTTATTTTCTCACATTAGTTTATCAAAACTCTTTTTCATTTGAGGTTGTGTAAAGTACCTTAATATTTTAGAAAAAATCTTAAAAAATATGCTGTATAAAATAAATTATCAAAATCGAAACACCTATTATAGGTATTTTTCGTTTAATTAATTTACCACTTTATCTATTGACTACTTTTGGAAATAAACCGTCTTATAAAATTTTATCCTACTAACCTACTAATCCTACTTCCTACTTCCTACTAATATTATAAATGCGAATGTTTGTGAGGATGGATGTATCGATGGAAAAAAATCTGCCCTCTAAGAGCTATCTTGGCGTGCGCTGCCTAAACTATTGGAGTTACACAAAGATGATGTACTCGTTTGTCTTTCGCATTAAGTCAGTGGTCGGCAACCTTTTGACAGGCAAGGGCCACAAAGTAGCCAAATAAAGTAAGGCGGGCCGCTTTTGTGACATAGGGGTATATGCGGAACCAAGAGAGTGCTACAATACGCAGGTGGGAGTGTGCTACGACGCGGAGGTAGCTACGATGCGGAGGTAGGAGTGCGCTACGTTGTGGAGGCGGAAGTGTGAAGAATATTAGACACATAATGTCGTTGACCAAATGATAGTTTGTTGCTAATGGTGGTTCTACCTACTATGTTTACTTCTTTAAGATATTTTTATATTGCCACAAGTGACGGCCACAAGTGACGTGTACGTGCGGGCGAGCAAGTAGTAACTAAAATAGAATAGTAAATTAAAGGAACTTGGGATACTATGGACCCTGGCCCAATGCACAACAGTGGCATGACTTATTTACAAGTCACTCTTTGACGGTCATATCGAAATCGACGGCCAACTCGGTGTTATGGCTACCGAAGAATAGAGTTGGGCTATGTTATGGACCATAACCGTGTTGCTCAACAGTAACATGACCCATGTCATTTGAAAGCAAAAGGCGCCTCTTTTTGCTTCGGTTTAATAAAAAAATGTTTTAAACCATATACATATCACCAAACTTAATGTGGCAGACTAAATTCCATGCGAGCGAAGCCGCGGGCAAAAGCTAGTGTTTTATAATAACCTATTTTGAAAAAAGTTTATTTTTATTATAATGTCACAATAATCACATTTTAGGCGGCCCCTAGACCTACAATAACATTGTACAATATATTTAATTGTGCAATAAGATTGAATTGCGTTTGGATCCAAACGGTCAATTATATTGCACAATAAGAAAATCGTGCAATGTTTTCTTGTTCAGTCGAAGAATAGTTTGATCCCGAGCAACATATCAAATATTGCGCAATACTGACCCTACACGAAGCAATAAAAAATATGATGCAATAAAAATTAAACTCGCTCAAAGTTTCGTTCAATCATTGCGCAGTCTTCAATATTAGCCCAAGACGATCAATTATATTGCACAATATTCAATATAATTGATCGTTTAGGGGCCGCCTTAATAAAATATAGAAAAAAAAGACGTGTGGCACTCGGGGACTGCCGCGGTAAAGCTATTGCATAGTTATTTTTTCTATCACTAGATGGCGTTAGTGGGGAGCGATAGGTTTTTTTTTCTATCATTAGATGGCGTTAGTGGGGAGCCTTAGGTTTTTTGCGCGAGGTTTTTTCGTTACGGAATTTCTGGATTCGGTCCCCGCGCTCAAGGCCTGCAATAGAAGCTATGCAATAGCTTAAAATATAGAAAAAAACAATAAGATCTCAATGAGAAAACACTATGAAGTTTCGTAGCACTGGAATGAAAAAAGCGACACACGTCCGACTAGCACGGCGCCTCAGCGCATACTGTCACTCTGGGTACAAAAGAGCGAGAAACACTACGGCGCGGAAATTGTAATGGCGACTCATTCGCAAGAATCTACCACCTTTCGTTGGAAATTTATTTTAATTACAAATATAATATTGAAACAAAAATTTTACTCCAACAGTCCTGAGTCATAGTTTATTTTACATCACTCAAATTAATTTTAGAAATATGCGTTTGAAATTGTTTAACAAACTAAGTGTTTAAAATTCACAAAGTAAGGTATAAAAGACCCAACTTTGTGATTATTTTCTATCGAGGAAATTAATAGTCAACGTGTTTCGGAAACAGTAGTGTCATTAAACATATGATCAAGATTAAAAACAAACAAAAATTGTTCTTGTAACGTTAAGACTTTTGGCTAAAAAATTGTTTAAAGTAGCCCGTTTTAGGAACTCATAGGCCCTTAAGGCGTCATTCCAAGATGTCAACGGTAGGCGATTCGTGAACCTTCCATCTGCAATTGCGCGTATGGCGACCGCAGTTTGCGCCACCAATGTTCGCCTGCAATTGTTTTCTGAGGTCCATTTCGGAATACTCCCATAATTCCTCAAACGTACCGAATCCTAGTGGACGTAGAGGTGGTAGCCGCGGTGGTCTCGCGGCGCCCCTCCCGGAATTCCCGCTGGAACTCCCTGATGGGCGGCAGGCGGCCTGAGGGCTCCCCCGCCCGCGCTCCCGTGTAGCTGTGCACCTGGTATTCCTGTAATCGAACCTGGAACAACACGAGGAAACTTCGTTTAAGTAGCTTAAGTAGTAGCTTCGTTTAAGCAGCACTTCGCATTTTTTTGTGTGGCAAACGAAATCTCGACTTCAGTGAACGTAGAGGCTATGTACAGTTTTTGCCTGGCCGTGGGACATAATAATAGGTAATACTTATAAGATACCACAGAAGTCCGCTGCCCGAGGGTCCGACAAGGATTCCAAGACTGGCAAATTTCTGGCACTACTTTGTCTTAATTAATTGTGTTCGGTCTAACTATGAGGACTTGAAAATGTCATCTTCTATGTAAGAAAGTATTTCTCAAATTACTTAGATATTACTAGTTAGTGCTGCTAATACTTTGTACAAAATACCCATTGAATAAAATATCTAGTACTAAGTATGAATAATTTCAATAAGTAGGTACTTGGTACGTATAGTATTTAAAATAAGCAACAACACGAGACTTGTGTAATAAAACAAAATACTTTTAGTAGAGGTGGAAACCTAGACGTAATAAATGTTTATTAAATATTTTCGCGCTAAAGTCAAGGTTTGTGGTATCTTCAGGATATTGAAATGTGTTAGTTATATCTAGCGTATTAATAAATAAAATGTAACCTAGACTCTGGATTTAGTATTATGAACTTAACTTGACCGGGTAAGGATACGTAGGTTTTTTTGTGTTTTTATCGTAAAACTCTGATGATATAATTATGACACCTAGCCCCTCTTAGAAGTCGGAGGGAGATTACTCCTGCTCCTGTCTTCATGTCATAATCGTATCTTCATGAATTGACCCTTTACGTCGTAAACTTTTATGCTTAGCAACCGGGCTTAGCATGAAGGTTTCATGCTAAGACCATACCTTCATGCTATGATGCTGCGATCGTCTCAGGGCGTTGGAGGCAGGCTGCCTCGGTTTGGGCGGCGTGGTGGCGGGCGGGGGCCGCGGGATAGCGCCCAGACATGCGCCCCCGCACTTGGCACCGCCACATAGCTTCGTCGAACACTGGGGCACAGTGCCGCCACTGTTCGATGACACGGAAGACAACCCTGGAATAAGATGTGTAAGTATGTTTTAGTAGGTAGATGTGAATATTAGTTATATAGATGTGAATATAAGTTATGTATGTATATTATGTTATGTATAGCTGTTGGTTCTCCTAATATAAATAAATAAATAACTCTTTATCGTGGAGATCGGCCGAGGAAGCATTTGGAGGAAGATCTTCACTTTCGACAGTAATGAGTGACGGTGGGAGCTCGCAAGATGCCTGTGATTGGGGATACACTTTCCGGGAAAATGGTAGAGAAGCATTCTCCCGTTTTCCAGACCTTCCCTGGTCATATTTAGTTAAAATACACTAACTTCTACTTCGTTCTGTCAGTTCTGTCAGCATTTAGGTAGCTATCAGTCTACATGACACATAAGTCTAGATTTAGTTCCAGATCCATTATGTGGAGAGCGCGTTCGATTTTAGAAACCAACGCAGAATCCTTGGTATTGTATATTGGTTTACCTGAGAGGGAAGACTCGCCACTGGTGACGGAGTAGAGCGAGGCGGAGGCGGGCACGGAGCGCGCGCCCACGGAGTAGCTGGACACGGAGCCCGGCACGCCCCATGACTTGCCGCTGCTACTCGACACCTGGAATTATACACATGAGGGTTTAGGTTGTATTTCGTTCATGAAGCTTTATGTAACACTAGCCGCTCCCCGTGGTATTACCCGCGTTGTACCCGTTCCCGCGGGAATTTCGGGATGAAATGTATCCCATGTGTTATTCTTATGTATAACCTATATTACTGTAAAGTTTCATGCAAATCCGTCATTTAATCTAAAGTTTTTTAAGCCATTTAGTCTAGAGGTGCATATACTGGTAACTAGTTACTAATTCTTGTTTTGTACATATAAAATCACGTGCTACAAAATGTGCAAATTTCAATGTGCACTAGGTATATATACATACATACGATTCTAAGAATGTACTAAACCATGCTAAAATAATTAGGTAAGTACTTGTTATTGTTGACTGTTGGTCGTTAAAAACGTCCTTAGGGCCGAAACTGCGTTAAGCGGATGCCCGGTTTCGGCGCGGTTTCATACAAAAGTGAACCGTCGCGTGCGACCGCGCGTTTTCATACAAAAGTGAACTGTCGCGTGCGCCCGCTTGCCGCAGTTTCGGCCCTTAAATTTCCGGTATTCAACACGATCTTGTACCATCGGATAGTTTACTACCTGTATCCTACTACATAGAGGTCAAGTATCACCTCGCAAACACGAAGTATGTGACACGATCAAAACTTGAGAGGTTATAACTAAAAATATTTACATAATGAAATACCCGAGTTAGTAACAAAGGTCTACCTTTTAACGCGACGACAATAGTCATCATTCATTCACAAACCACAAGCAGGCCATGCTTGCTGGAGTTTCAGCTGACATACCTACCCATCTCACACTAGTAATAGTCATAAGATGCGAGTAAGTTAATAAGTGGACTGGACAGTTTTGCTTTCAGTTCTAAATTAAGGTATGCTAACCCTTGTCGTATACCTATGTACCTCCAGTCTATGATATATGTACGTTAGAAATGTAATGACATTACCTGCCAGCTCTTGCTAGTGACAAGCCGTGGCGCTTGCCGCAGCCGCAGTATCTTGGCGCGGCAGATGACGCACCGCAGCGGCAGCAGTCGCTGGCTGACGGCCATCTGGATGGTCTTCACGAAGCACCGGCGACACACCACGCGGTGGCCGCACGGCGACGTCTGCATCGTCGCCTTCGCGTTCACACATATTACACACTGGAAATGGAATGGAGAATTGGTTTCGAATATTGAAGCGAGTTTGGTAAAAGAAGGTTTGCTATGCTCCGGATATTTAAAATTGTGTCGTATTATGAAGGTTTGCTGGTACCTTGCAGAAATATCTGTAAATGTTACTTACATTTACAGATAACTAATGCAACTAAATCTGTTAATGACGCCGAATCTTCAGGTCGAGGAATAAGTAGGTAGGTATGCAATGCAGATAATAACACCAAAAAAAAGACGTAAGACGGAAATATTAAAGAGGAATATTAATCAGTAGGTACAAATTAATTTAACCGACATCGACAACTGGTAGTCTGTTTTGGTGTCTAAAAATAGTTACCAACTGACAGGTCAACTGTAAGACCTTCATTTAGTAACTTATTTGAACGATAACTACTCATGAATTGAATAATTACGTAACAAGAATGATGAAATTTCATCAAACAAATGGAGAGTTCAAGTTGAAATTAGCCTTCGTTTGATCAAGGCCAGGACCGTTGCTAAAAGATGCAATTGTTTTGAATCAAATTACTTTCACTGTTTTTAGATCTACGAGTAATATAAGATTAAGATTACTATTATTATCATGTACCTACCTACTTAGTAAGTTCAATAAAGTTATTGAGTAAGTTTCTAGTGTGAGTTTTGAGGCCGATATTTTATCTAATTGACGTATTTTTTTATACGTTACATGTCAAAAGGAAGCATTTGACGTCTCTGAGTACGGGCCATAATGTCATATTGAATGGGCCCCATACTTATAGTCCAAGAGCTAGTGAACCCTGGGAGTAACGGTCTCCCTGTAAGGTTAGAAATTTTTATACTTACGATTTATGACATGCTAAGAGCAATAGCCATGACCTGGCAGGCGTCAGCCCTGCACGTCATCAGCCCCTTTATTTTTTGGACTGTTAAGTAAATTGAGTTTCAAAACTTGTTTCTGTAAATTTGAAAATTTTATAGGATAAAGTTTATTTATTGTACATCTTAAAAAAAATATTACAGGCGATTACAATAAGCAGAAGTATATGACAGATCAATTAGAAAACGTACAGTTGATGAGGTAAAATAAACTTTATCCTGTATACTTAAAATTTGTATATGTTTTCAAGTAAACGTCTCAGAGTAAATATGTACAATGCCAGGCGGTTTTGAACAGCATAAGACCTTGACAGGCGAGGGGACAGCTGCTAAGGGCGTGCAAATAAGAAATGTTACATGAACGCATACAGTAAATGCAATGTATTTTATTGGGTTTTATGCAATCTACATTATTTTTAACATTCATTTTCTTCAGCATCATCCGAAATTTCGCTATCACTGTTTTCATCATCATCTGATTCTTCAACAATGTTTCCCTCATCTGAAAATAGTAAAAAAAAAGACGTGTGGCACTCGGGGACTGTCGCGGTGAAGCTATTGCATAGCATTTTGTATCAACTTATGCAATTATATTTGATATATTTGATATCTCTTCTCTCTCACCCCACCCGCCTCCTCTCTCTCACCCCTCCCTCCTCCTCTCTCCCACCCCTCCCGCCTCCTCTCTCTCTCACCCCTTCCGACTCCTCTCTCTCTCACTCACCCCTCTCGACTCCTCTCTCTGTCTCTCCCACCCCTCCCGCCTCCTCTCTCTTTCACCCCTCCCGCCTCCTCTCTCCCCTCCCGCCTCCTCTCTCACCGCTCCCACCTCTTCTCTCTCACCGCTCCCGCCTCTTCTCTCTCACACCTCCCGCCTTCTCTCTCTCTCTCACCCCTCCCGCCACCTCTCTCTCTCTCTCAACCCTCCCGCCTCATCTCTCTCTCTCTCTCTCTCACCACTCTCTCACCCATCTCTCTCACCCCTCTCTCTCACCCCTCTCTCTCACCTCTCTCTCTCACCCATCTCTCTCACCCCTCTCTCTCACACCTCTCTCTCACCCCCCGTCTCATCTCTCTCTCTCACCCCCAACGCACAATCGCACACAACGCCGTGTCGAAGACTGCCGAACTGAAACGACGTTAGACGATGCACGGCCTTCAAGCCACACCTCCTTGCCCGTCGGAGTGGGGAGCGTGAGGTTTTTTCGTTACGGAATTTTTGGATTCGGTCCCCGCGCTCAAGGCCCGCGATAGAAGCTATGCAATAGCTTAAAAATATTTTAATGAATCAATAAGGTTGTTAAGAATTAAATATCAAGCTCAATTACATAGGACTGCGTATTAAATGTTACGGAATAAAATAGTTGTATGTTACCTGAAATGCATTCCTCACTATTCCTACCTGAAATGTTTCAGTCGATTGTGCTGTGGCAGTATCAGCAGATCCTTGTAAATGTATGTCGTATATAGAAGATGGAACCGTATTCCCCTCAAACCAATTAAATTCGTAACGACTATCAATTAAGTTCCAACCGTTATTTTCAGGTGTAAGAATTGTTGGTTCTTTTAAATTACAATTTTGCCATATATTTGTAATGTAGGCAGTTCTCAATAATTGTTGATGTAGTTCACGTTTGCAGGGTGGTAAATTCGATGAATCATAGCTTACTACTTTTTTCATAAACACTTTAGGATTATTTGTGTTGTACGTAGCACGGAACTTTTCATAACGTGCATTATTTAACTTTGAACATTTCAAACCATACATTTGGCTTACAAATTTATCTAGTATCGGGATTTTTTTTTCTTTCTTCTGTACTATTTCTGCGTTTCCTAATTCTTTGAATGCCTTCTGATATACACTCGATTTCTGCAATATTTGGAATGTTTTTTTTTTACCTCTTCTTGAAAAGGTACGTACGCCCTTAGCAGCTGTCCCCTCGCCTGTCAAGGTCTTATGCTGTGCAAAACCGCCTGGCATTGTACATATTTACTCTGAGACGTTTACTTGAAAACATATACAAATTTTAAGTATACAGGATAAAGTTTATTTTACCTCATCAACTGTACGTTTTCTAATTGATCTGTCATATACTTCTGCTTATTGTAATCGCCTGTAATTTTTTTTTTAAGATGTACAATAAATAAACTTTATCCTATAAAATTTTCAAATTTACAGAAACAAGTTTTGAAACTCAATTTACTTAACAGTCCAAAAAATAAAGGGGCTGATGACGTGCAGGGCTGACGCCTGCCAGGTCATGGCTATTGCTCTTAGCATGTCATAAATCGTAAGTATACAAATTTCTAACCTTACAGGGAGACCGTTACTCCCAGGGTTCACTAGCTCTCCAGCTATAGTCAGACTAGTCAATACCTAGCCAGTAAACTCGCTTAGCCTAATTTTAGGTTATACTTACTTCTTCCTCAGGTGACGTAGCTAATTCAGGTTCATTCTCTTCAAGTTTATTGAGCAACTTATCCTGAAACAAAGACAATTATTTTAATCACAATATCTCATTATGTATGCACGATGCATTGTTGCAGTTCTACTTCTAGGGTTTCTTACTAGTTTTAATAACTTAAGTATAGCATGAGCTTGAACATATACCTTTATTTCTTACTTATATTAGGTATATTTCATATACCTGTTATTTCATATACCTAATAAAAGTAATATACCCCGGACAAATTCACACACGGTTAATTAGACCCAAAGTAAGCTCTATAGCTTTTATAATGGAATCTAACTCACTAATACTACTACATTCACATACACAAATGCGTAACAATTGACACCCAGACGTCGTCGCCAACAACTATGTCTTCACAAATTGTTAACTCCGGGCGGGACCGAACCCGCAACCGACACAGTAACCGCTCTCACTGCCACTGACTGTGCCAACGGGCTTGTCATAGTTACCTTAATACTTTTTTGATACGACATGATCGCCATTTCCTTACTTATATTAATCTTGTCTTAAAATCCTATGGGGTTCCGTTTTGGGATATAATATCATACCAAAAAGTTATCATTCCTATGCATATAGTAAAAAGCGAATATTTTGATATTAAAAACAGAGACTTCGTATTAACGTCGATTCTTAAAAATAAGCCAGATCAATCCCAAAATAAAAACCAGAAGTAATAAAAATGGCAAACCAACTAACCATGCAATTATTTAAATGTATTGCATCGACCTCAAACGTATATTAGGTGTCTTTAATTATATTTCTTAGATTTTAAGTTTTATTTAATTTTATTCAGAACAAAATGCAACTCTACTAAAACGGAATAAAATAGTTTAATGTTTTCCGTAACACCCGTAGTTCATTATTTTTTTATTGATATCTTATTATTTTATATTTAATTATCTTATATTCTTATTATCCTATAGTAATCGTATTAATAATTCCTATTTACTTTTCACTAAGCCGATTTGAAACTGGCTTTGTTTCCTTAGTTGTAATAAATGTTAGCCATTACAAAAGTAATTAATAAAATAGTCCCATTTTATTTGTTCGTAAACTCCAATAGATACCTATAGTAAAAATGTTGCATTACCAATTAAGTATCCATACTAATGTAATAAAGCTGAATGTTTTTTGTTTGTTTGCGTTCTCCGGAACTTTTTGTAATGGATAGCCTCATTCAACGGGAAGGTAAAAGGCTATGTTACATCCCGAAATTCATACGGGAAGGGGCAAAACGAGGGTAATACAGGGCGCCGCGCTGCTAGCATAACATGTGAGTTCTGTAATTAAGTGTTTTCGTACTTATAATGAAGTTCTTTGAATTTTGTAAAAGGATTAATTAAAAATAATCTTCCCAATTTTGACGTATTTATTTGAGTGAATATATATTGCCAAGGTTAGTAACATAATGGGTACTTAGGATTATTTATTTCAATTGTTAAATATTTCTCAACCTACGAGTATCGTAGAATAATACAAAAATCAGAAAAGCAATGTTGAACACTGTGCGATTTCTTCCGCAAATTGTCTTAATTGAAGGTCATATAAATTATAAAATTAATTAATTATAAAAATATACTATAAAATTACATCTACGAGTATATATAAGTATAATTAAACTGTAGAAGTGTTACTTCTGTACATTAAAAATATTTAAAAAATACCGAACTCAGAATAGGATTTAAAAAAATTGCCTGTCTGTTCAAGCATCACGCAAAAACTACCAGATCGATTACAATTAAAATTGATATAAAGATACTTTTATATCCACACTGGATACTTTTCAATATAAACCGACAAGTACCATTTGTTAAGCAGAATATAAATTATATTTAAAAGATTGCATGTGCATAATTTACATGTCTACGGTTATACTCGTATCTATACTAATATTATAAAGCTGAAGAGTTTGTTTTGTTTGTTTGTTTGTTTGTTTGTTTAAACGCGCTAATCTCAGAAACTACTGTACCGATTTGAATAATTCTTTCACTGTTAGATAGTCTATTTATCGAGGAAGGCTATAGGCTACATTTTATCCCGAAATTCCCACGGGAACGGGCACAACGCGGGTAAAACCGCGGGGCGCTGCTAGTTACCTATATAGGTAACTACGAGTATGTATAGACGATCGGTTTATGACGTGTCTTTATTACTCGTTATCTAAGGAAGTAAAGTGTCTCATGTATTATAGATCTGAGCGGCTGTTGAATCATTATATTATCATCTAAGTAACGTGTTTTATTCACCACGCCGCTGTACCGATCTGTCCGTTTCAACATCTAATCTTATTGTACGAGCAGAGACTTTTTGCAACTTAACCGTCAAAATCGAATTTACTCAATTCTTATTTTGTTTTACGTAACGACCACCATGGCTTCGCGAATTTAATCAGTAATAGAATAGGTCGCGAACTACAATCATGTTATGTAAATTATATTGAATTTTAATTGAGTTTATTGTGAATTTTAATTAAATTGAGTTAATTATTTATTATGTGTATCTAGTTCTGAACAAATGGGTGTATTAAAATTGATAAGTGGTGTTTTCAAATGTGTATTTTCATTTTTCATGAAGAGTGGTTAGTAAAATTCTGGACAAAACGAGCTTTTAACGAGTTCTTTCTATTCGTATTGTGCAAGTTCTATTGTGTTTAAACAATTTTTCACTCGACTCGAGTATACGCGCTGGTGTACACAAATAAAGTTTTTTCATTGCAAAAGTAAATTGTGTTCGTTTCACGTTTCAAAAATGAAGGTAAATCCAGGGAATTGTCGGAAAATTGCATCGTTTTTCATTGGTAAGTGAAAATATGTGAAGTTATTTTTAAAATCACTACATATTAATAAAAAACAGTCCCCTGCCTGTCTGTCTGTTCGCGATAAACTCAAGTCAAATAGGTACGCGATTTTGACGCGGTTTTTTAGGTAGAGTGATTCAAGAGGAAGGTTTATATACCTTCGTATACCAGTCATCCCGTGACCACGGGGTTGTAATCCGCTCGAAACGTGTCGGGTACGTATTTTAATAAATACGTTATATATTGTAACGCGATACAGACCCGTTTCACTTAGTATAATGAGTGCATAATACCTGTCGATATCGATAGCTTTTTCAACATCAATGATCAAATAGTACTTTTAGGTCATTCACTTCCTAATTAATTCTGCAATGTCATGACTGCTCAAACAGCCACGTTCTTATACCCTACTGTTTAGCCTTTAGGTAGCTCCTAAAAATAACTCGAGTAAACAATTTTTTATCCCACATCATATAGGTATTCGGTTCCCATCGTAACATTTTGATGTATGTTCTAATTATAGTTCATCAAATATTTAGCAAAAACATATTGGAAGTTGGTAGGTACTGGCTGGAGGTAATTATAGTAACTATGTATTAATCTGCGGTTAGGTGCGTTAGATCGTAGTAACTATTTATTAATCTGTGGTGAGGTGCTAATTTATTGAACATATAGGAAATGCCTTGAGTGTCGTCTTACTCGATATAATGTTTTAGATGCAGACTGCTAATTTAATGACATTCTGAAATGTTCCGGTCTGAAATATATATTTTAAAATAGCATATTGAGGCTCCATTTTTTAATTACTTATATATATTGTACTATTAAATTGGTGTTAAATAAAATGTGTATATATCTTAGTATCTAAGGTTATTTTTCGGAAACGGTTGTTACAGCATTTTAGCTACCAAATGGTTTGTCGCTTTCCGACATCTACGCTATTTTCCAAAGAGCAAAAGAGACACTTTATAACCGTGTTTTAGTTATAGAGCGATTATAAATAAGGCGGTTAGTGTCTGATGAATAAAATGTGCATAAATGGGCTTTTGAAAAAAAAAATTGAATTTTTTTATGTATTTTAAAACTTTATTATTAATAATATTGATATTTAATGCAAAAAACTTAAAAAATATATTTTTTCAATTAATTATAAACAATTAAAAATTGAATAAAAATCACGTGACTATAAACGCGCCATAATTGGTCACCGTGGTTGTGACGTGATAATGTATAGCTATTTAACCATAAGACGTAGTAACTATTTAGTAATCTGTGCCATAAGTACGTACAGCGTTTACGGCTATTACACATTATGACGTCACACGCGCTCCGGTTTGTTCGGGAGTTGTCCGAGTGTTTTCGGTACTGGATTAAAAAAATAATTTTTATTTTGAAATAACTTTTGAATTATTGCGAAAAAAATTAAATAAAAATAGTTTTGTAATAAAACTAATATATTAGGTAATCTTTCCATTCACAAAATTTTTTTTTTAGGATGAAAATTAAATTCTTATCTCTAGATATGAAATTAATATCTTTAGATATGAAATTGATTTTCCTCCACAAAACTATCCAAACAGTAACAGTTATTTTTTATATAAAATATGGGAAGAATATGATAGATAATATACTCGTATAGACGGCCTATATTTATTCTACTTAATTCCTAGTAAAGTTTGCATCTATACTAGTACGCTTATGTTCATATAATGTATGTAATTTTCCATATAAACTTTACTGCAAGTTAATTGGTACTTTGTAGACGTAGCCTCCATAAGGAGATACCTTAAGAACCTTTTCACACACACTTCAGACACACGACTTCGGACACACTTCAGCAGATTTTAAGGAAAAGCAACTACTTAAGTTAACAACAACAATTTTACGTACATAAATATACCCATAATATTTATTTTATAGCTTACTTACCTATTTATTTTATTGCACAAAACAAAATACAACCCTTATAAACAGTAAAAATAAGTTATCTCTAAAACTAGGTTGCATCTCAAAACATGTATTACATAGACTTATTTTTTACCAACAATACAATTGACAGTAATTAAATATACACTCATAAATGTGGTACCTAGTTATTTCAAAGATGATTGTCTATAATGATTCGAACATAGTGTGTACCTAATTAAACCTACCTAATGTCTAGGTCTATGGTACTGTAGTAGGTAATCCGGTTAGATCTTAAGGTTACTTCATTCGATATTGTCCTTAAGAGTATAACATCCAGTAATTCACTATGGTCAAGGGTACCCATTACGCTAACAATAGGCATTGCAATAATAGTCATTTATAGTCATTTATAATGGATAATAAATTGTATAATGATAATTGATGTAAATATCTTGTAATATGTTCTTAGAAGATACCTAGGATACCTATTTTACAGTAGTCTGTAACAATGAGATTAGTAAATATAGGAATAACTAAAACTCATACTGCTTCAAACGCGGTGTAAGTAAAACACTGTGACACTATGTTCTGTCTCTTTTGCTCTTGGGAAAAATGCGTATGTCAGAAAGTGACAAACCATTTGATAACCAAAATGTTCTTAAACGCGTTTATTAAGCCGGATAACGTAGAGCCGAGAATTTTGTCTTTCTTTTTCAAACATGACTTAGATTGGAGGTAACCACCTTGCAGGAAGCAAAAGCGATTAAGGGTGGGCTGTTTCAAACGGTTGCGTATCGTAACATTAAAAAGTTCACGATTTGAAGGCTGGTAAATGTTTGTTTAATACAAAGCGTTGTTTCATAACGCCTCTTAAAGTTATTAACTTGCACTGGTGCGTGAGCGTAAACTAAGCCGAATACTGTACTGATATTTTCAGTGTAAGAGGTCTTTGCCATGTAACGCAACCTACAAGCTATCACATTTCACTATCACTACATAGTATAAAACAAAGTCGCTTTCCGCTGTCTGTCTGTCTGCCTATGTATGCTTAGATCTTTAAAACTACGCAAAGAATTTTGACGCGGTTTTTTTAATAGATTCAAGAGGAAGGTTTATATGTATAAAAAATCCCTAAAGCCTCACGGGTACGGGCATACCGCGGGTAAAACCGCGGGGCGCTGCTAGTTTTAAATAAGACCGATAATTAATGCTATCCAATCTGAAAGGTTTTTAAATATCCTACCTTTGCTTAATTTTCAGGTGTCGCCAAAATATGTTACATGGTCTCACCAGTGGGCGACTGCGAATATTGTTGTACCAGAAAAGATGAGATAGATATTAGATACGAGTTGTACACTAGGTGAGATATACTTTGAATAGTTCTTTCATAAATACAAATCATCGGACATTAAAGTGAGAAAAATATTTTTTTAAAGATTAAAAAGTATTTTCTTAGTAAGCGGCAACCCTGGTGTCGGATGCTTCTGGTTTTTGGTTTTGGTATAACTTCAAACGGTGACCGGAACCATCAATTTCACGTGTCTAGTCGTTGCTATAGTTGTTTGCAAATATTTGGATTGGCAACAATTTGCGATTCATTTTTATTACTTACAATAGTTTATCTACGTGTTTGTTATAGTTATATTAAATTAAATTAAATAAGACATCTGAATGAGTTATTAATGTTAATGACAACTAAAATTAATTATAAAGTTATATTAACAAAAAATTTTTTTGTCATCAATATATTTTTATTTTTTGTAATTTTTTGTTTTTTTTTGTTTTGTTGTTTGGGGGGAGACCATTGCCCAGCAGTAGATAAAAAAATAGTAGTGTTTTTATTTTAAAAAAAGCTACGAGTCGGTATTTTAGTTGTTTCTCGGTGGATTTTTACTCTTTAACCTTTGGAGGAATTAGTGGCTTTGTAAATCGCCATTTCTGTCAGATATAGAATTTCTTAAATCAAGTAGTGTTCACGCTGCGTACTAGAGCTTGAGTTACGTCTAACAATTTTCTGAATGTTCCATTTAAAGGAGACTTAGTTTTTGGCATAGGATTTCGTAGACACTCGACGCAAGGGGGCGGGGAGGGGGTTATATTTCGTTTGCTGGGGCCTGCTTGCCCTACTTCTGTCCACGTATAAATAATGTTTTTGAAAGTTTCCTTTCCAATTAATCATGATTTGGTATCTTACAAATTAGTAACTGTTTTTAAAATATCAAAGTAACAATGGTACCTACACAATCACTCGGCGTATGAAAAAGTGATTATCATCGTTTTTCAAACTCTCGTTATCTTAAAATCTGTTTCAATAAAATTTGTTACAGCTAAGTGTTGTACAAAGGAAGTTACGCTAGGATAGGTATCTTACAATATGCAGACAAACTATATCATATTGCTTCTTAATTCCAAACTTTATCGCTAAAACTGCAGGGGTGCCTCTATTAATGTTTAACAACTATTTTCCTTTAACTTTTCAGATCAAATCCCAAAGCGTTCCAACTGATAGCCACAGGGGACCTGGCGTCCCTCGGGAGAACATCCTTCAACGCTTCACACCCCACTGTGATATACTTGATGGGGTTCTCCGAGTCCACAGATGGACCCAGCACCACATTGATAAGAGATTGTAAGTATTTTGACAAGCCCGATGGTACAGTCGGCCAAGAAAGTGGTCTACCACTTTTGACAAAAGTTTCTGCGAGATGTAACGATCGCTAAGGTTGACTTTTCTATGCACAATTATGTTATGACGTTTTGTCTGTTATCTGAGATGCCTGACATTTGACATCATTGGGTGACTTAGTTGGACCTCTATTATTAAATGAAAATTTACCTTGTTGTTTCATGACGTTCAAATGAATCTCAACCGTAGGGTGGTAGACCACATTTTTGGCTGACTGTACAGTGGTATGTGAGAGCGCTTACTGTGCCGGGAAGTGCTGCTTCGATTCCCTTTAGTGGATAACCCTTTTTTGATCCTCTGACATGATCTAATGGACTTAGTGAGCGTTGAAATGAACGGTTACAAACCGGGGCCGACAATTAAACGTTACCTCCGAAGCAAGATATCGACGAGTAGACCAATTAATGTTTATTTTTATTTTTAGAAAATTAATTTGATAGTGTTCTTTCTAAGATTAAAGACTAAACTAAACTTGACGGTTTTATATATATTCATGTTTTTTTAACTTCTAATGGGAATCAATTGTATTAGAAACAGTGCCCTTTTATGACTATTTGGTATATCTAGTAATAAGTAGTTTCGTTACTTACTTAAGTATTTTTATTTTCAGCTCATTTAGCATCGGGGGATTATAATTTCATCGCAGTGGACTGGGCAAGACTCATTGTATTTCCCTGGTAAGTTAACTCATTACTAACATTTTTTTCATCGACTTAAAAAGAAGACGAAGGTGCTCAATTGCTCATTTCGCCTTTATTTTCTTATTTTTATCAGGTCAGGTATTAACGTTTTTTTTGTAAAATATTTAAACTTGTTCGTGTATTACAAAACCTGCCGATTAATTAGTTGAATTTTAATTCGAATGTTTTAATCTTTCATTACATACATAACAGCGTTAGGGTAACAGCTTAAAAAAGTTATAGATTACTTTTATCCCGAAACTCCCACGTTAACGGGTACAACGCGGGTAAAACCGCGGGACAGTTTAACTACGAATCCGATTGGAATAATTATTTGTATAAGATAGCCACATTCAAGGGAAAGGTTATTGGTTATTTTCACCACGAAACTCCCACGGGAATGGACACAGAAAAGGGAAAATCGCAGGGCGTTACTAGTAACCAATAACTGTTCAACTTTCAAGGTATGCAACAGCAGTCCGCAACACACGGTACATGGGTCGAAGGTTGGCTGATCTGATAATGTTCCTGGGTTCTTCAGGGGTGCCCGCGTCGAGGGTCCACGTGATCGGCTTTTCACTGGGGGCGGAGGCCGCGGGGTTCGCCGGCAAGGACCTGAGAGCCAGGGGCGTCCTGATCGGGAGGATTACTGGTTAGACTCGCTTGTTTTATCTAAAACTATAGACCGCTTTGATTGAATGTGGAACAATTATGAAAGCTAGCTTTATTGTCATTTTTACAACGAAAATCAGACTTTCCCAAAGAAGATACAAGTCTTATTATATCTATAGAAGATACAGGTCTTATTATTCCTATACTAATATTATAAAAAGGTAAAAATTTTAAGCTTGCTTTTAAGTTCGAGCTAATCTCTGAAATTACCAGTCCGATTTGATAAAAGTAACAAGCTTTGTAATATTATGTCAGTAGCCATAATGACGCTTGGTAACCAGTCAGTAGTAGCACTCGTTAGTTTACTACTCGGCGTAGTTTGACGAAGCGTGTTAGACCATGTCAGAAGCCTTTCTTCTTTTAAACTTAAGAGCTGGGCTCTTGTCGATGGAGTTCCTTCCACTTTCCTCTTTCATCTGTCATTCTCTTCAGCTGTTCGTACGACACGACCTTTGCTCTTTCCTTCAGTTGGTCTACATATGCCTACAGAAGCCTTTAGGCGGTCCAAAACCTTCGACACCAGAGTTGGCCATACATCTACCCGAAATGAATGACCAGTCAATTTACAGATAGCTACAATACTCTAAATTCCTTGTATTATAAGGCGTAACCTTTGTGACCGGTCAAAATGACTCAATTTCTACAATCATCCTTTAATTCTTATCTTTCCAACTCTATCCGTTCCAGGTTTAGATCCTGCATACCCAGGTTACGCGCTGACCAACAGTGAAGGTCATCTAGCGAAAGGAGACGCGACCTTCGTAGACGTCATTCACACCAACCCTGGGATATTCGGCTTCGCAGAGGCCTTGGGGGATGTTGACTTTTATCCGAACCCTGGGTTCTGGGTGCAGCCAGGCTGTTGGATAGACCAGCTCTTTGCCAATAAGGAGATTAGGTTTATTTGTAAGTATTGTGTACTTGTCTTTGAGTTAGCTTTGATCAATTTTTTTTTGTATCTATTCAATATAGGATCTCATTTTACTAATTGTAGTGTATTAATTGCTGTATTTTTTAATTTACCTTCTTCGTAACTACAAATCAAAAGTTTTAAAAGAAACCTTTCTGAACATGAATACATAAACGCGTATTCGCATGAGCAATTTAGTAAACTTATATGACCAAGAAAAACCTAACAATTCCCATTTACTGTAACAACGTAATAAAGAAAAAATATTGTCGCGTTTACAAGAACGCAATAAACCTGATTTTCAGTCATCAGACGAGTTACACCGAGACCCCATTGTTACGGCAAACAAGCGTAAAAACCCTTATTTTATCGTAATTTTAATCAAGTAATGCTGTTTCAATAATAGGTTTCTTCTATTGAACCGGCTCCTTCGCCTTTGTTTGTGAAGCAGCCAAGTTAGAACCGCAATAATACTCGTATTTATTAAGGCGGACTTGGACCCGTTCCACGAGAGCCTCCAATTTATTTAAAAGAAAACCTATTCCTCATTAAATCTTCAATATCTATGAAAAACAAGGCGTTGGCTTTGTTTTTGATATATAGATATTGTAGTCACAGAATTATTTAAATTACGTCTCAAATCAGACATCGAATCGAAAGTGACATCAGACGACAACAAAAGGGTGTCGGGAGTTTGGTTAAAAGGGCAATTTTGCGAAAAAACCGTCAAACAATATTAATTTTGGATGTCGTCCGATCGTTTGGTAAACATGAGCTCTAATAATAATAGCCTTTTCAAAGGCAAATAATCGGAGTTGGCGTAACCGTAGTACCGCCCCCCGCGGCCCCCGCGCGTCCCCGCGCCCGTGACGTCAGCGCATCGATCGCCTCCCGCTCCCGGCTAAACACTCTGTTGTCAGGTATGCTACAATAACGGGAAAGGGTGTAATGCGACGAGTAATTAGCTTACGGGGAAATCATTTGCGGTGCAGGTGGATCGTACGGCCGCTTTATGTAACCAACTTCGGTGATTATACACGTCGTTTGGCTTTATAAGAACAAAGAGATATTCATAAAGAACGAACAAAATAAATGAACGAACTTATTTATAAAGATGTGGCGTGGAGCAATTTGAATAACAAAATAAAACACTAAGCTTTGAAAAAGTACTCAACTTGTATTCTCAATACCTGTTTCTCCGATAAACCTGAGTTCAATTTATTTTTTATCTAAATACCATATTTCTGGCCTCTTGCCAAAGATGGATCGTTAGGCGAAATGTCAATAGCAGATTAGATAGGGGGTTTCGCCGACCTACTGCGGCCCACTATCATAACAAAATATACAATCAAATGCCACTAGGTTATACCGTAAAAAATGGGACGAGGGAACGTCGTTACCGCTTTCTTATGAAGCTTTTACTTTAAGCAAGTTTTTGAAATAGACGTGCTACCTTTACTTTAGTAAGAAGCCTTGACACCTGTGATTCAAGATATATTGAGTACAGTATAAAATACTAATTTAGAAGATATTAGGTAATTGATTCGATGACGGACTCGTGGTCACACCGTTTTGCTACACCAGTGTGACTACGAGTAATTTATTTTCCTCGTGGTCACACTGCGGTGTGATCAACAGTAATTAATGAAACATTCACAAAAAAAAAAAACTTAACCTAACCTACTGTTAACCTACGGTTGTCTATCGTAATTAATTTATCTATCGGGCACTTCACTACATACCTACTATTCAGTCAAGTGCGATCCTTTTCAGAGTAGTGTAAACACGAGGAAAATAAATTACTCGTAGTCACACTGGTGTAGCAAAACGGTGTGACCACGAGTCCGTCGCTATTGATTCATAATCACTTTCCGTAATGTACGGAAATCGGAAGTGGGACAACCACTGACCTATAGTAAATGGACTGGCTGCAGTCATAATAATGTTATGTCTATTTGAGTGTCGCCATTTTGGCGCTGTAGGCAGATACGAATTTCCATGGAACTAAAATTAGTGATGTTCATAAGTCGACAAATATATCGATGATTATAAATAACACTACCTACCGTAACTCTAAAAAATTGCCAAAGAAAAAACTGTTTTGTCAAAACGGGGTAGCTTATTATTATTATGTTATTTTTATACAATGTATATCTCTCCCAAGGGAGGTTATGTAGAGAGCACGGGCCGAAGCCAAGTGCCATAATTATAAATTGAGAAACTTGCGGACAAGTCTGCAAGTATTGAGGATGACGGATTTTTGTAATAGTTTATATACATTGGGGTTCATATTGAGTGTTTCTAGGCTGCTGTGTAGGGTCTTGGGTATGACGCCTGTGCTGGAGATAACAATAGGGATGGTGCGGACTTGATTTACGTCTATTAATATTATTAATTAGCCATAAATGTCCCACTGCAGGGCAAAGGCCTCCCTACCCTCCTTCCACTGATCTCTATCCTGAGCTATTGTGGGCCAGTGATGTTGGCGGGACGAACTAGACCAACACAATAATAACAGACAAAATAAAAAACAAAAATACTTTCACATTTTTATTGTAAAAAATATTTATTATATAAAATATATCAAAATGTTTGGAACAGAGATAATCTGTTTCCTTCGGGGTCCAGTTTAAGGCATTCATATTTTGTAACCACACGTTTCTTAGCGTCAACTCGGAAGGAAATCTGCAAAAATATAATTGATAACTTATACATAACATAAATAAGATGTACAATTATGTACATGCTTAGTAATGAGACACACCAAAAGATTTATTACTAAAACCACGACTATTTTTCTGCATACGTATTATAAGACTCGAATTTCAGTCGTCGAATCGACCTCGCATAGCGTGTGAGGCTGACCCAGGCTTTTTTTTTAATTTTTCACAATGCCGAAATACGGGTTTATAACAATTACTTCCAATTAGCCTGAGCTTATACTAAGTACCTATGTCAACTTTTTTTATCGATATATTCTTATTTTATCGATAAGAATTTGTCAATCCCTAGTGCATAAACAAAACTAATTTTTACATCAATTCTCACGAAATTCATCATTATATCATCATTATTTTGTTAAGATATCATTGCAAACAATTTTCAGATAGTAATCATTGCTATAAACACAATTTCAAGACAAATTTGCATAAAAACAACAATAAAATACACGTACCTGTGAAATGACGTTTTACTCCCTTTTCTGTAGCGAGCTTTACAAAACACACATTTTATCATGTTTATTTAGCTCAACTTTCACAATTAAATATGAAATCTCACTTTAATTACCACGAAATAAAATTATATTACACAAAAAACTCGCCGTTCGCCGCTGTTACCATCTCATACGGGGGCCATTTGCTTGCAATGTACGTCAAAATTAGTTCTCGGGAAACTCATAGGGGCGCTTCAAATTGCCACACATATTAGCTGTCATTTGTATGGTGCAGCCAGTCCATATACAGTATGTATACTACAGGTCAGTGGGGACAACACACAAACAGACACCGTAGACATAGACAGTGTAGCTTCTAAAACTGTGGATTGTAGTTGGATTAATAGGAATAGGTGGTTAGAAATAATTAACTTTGAAGAATTGTAACAACCAAGATTGGTGCAGTCCCGTGAGTGCTTGGCGTTTTTATCGGTACAGATGTAACGAAGGGAAAATAATAGTTTATAAAAACCACATCTCAGTGGTCATCTCAGTGGTCATGGTCATCAGTCTCTAGAACTAATGTTAACATGCTGGTTTCTTAAGTTTAAGCGAACACTATTCATTCTGAATTGATATTACGTTTCGGCGTCTTTACAGGAACCGTGGTCACAGAAGACTGAGGTGTTATGCGTCTATATAAAAAAAAAAATATCGCAGCTCGTTTTGTTACCATGATTCCAGATGGCTGCAGTCACGTAAGAGCGTGGCGTCTCTACTCCGAATCACTATCGAATCCTCTGGGTTTCCCCGCGACCTTATGCAGGGATTGGACGAGCGCATCCAGCAAATGTCAGTTTCAGATACACGGATATATGGGGATTAGAGCTCCAATGTCGTAAGTAAACTATACATTACTAAAATTTAACAAGTCTCCAGTGTTAACTCATTGCGATTGTTAAGCAACGTGCAGCTCGGCCCTTACTTGGATGGGTGGCCAATAGTGGCATTTCTATCTGAGCGCTAGACTTTTAGGCGGTAAAAACTCCGACATCAGGTTTGGCCACTATTCTACTCGAACTTACTTACTTAGTAACTAAGGCGATTATCACACTGCCCCGCATCACGCTGCATGTTGCGTGTCGACGCATCTACGCGTATACTTGCGAGAGTGCAGATCTGCATCACCGTGTGGGTTTTGTACTCACTCACGCGCTTAGTTGCGTTTTGTGGATCACGCCGGCTTCGAGATCCATATTCAAATGCACGTCAATCCCTTCCTTAAATCACACACGGCACTGAAGGATTACCTTGCCTCCCGCCCCGCACCCACGCGCGGGGATGCATGTTTCTCCGCTTGTAGGCGCGTGATCTGCATGAACGCGCGTGTATGCATTTTCTGTGTGTTGTGTTGGACTGTGCGTGTTTTCTATACAAACGGATGTACTTACAAGCAACGTTAGAACACGCATTCACGCGCTACGCTGCGTAGTGCGGGATAATGTGAGGATCGCCTAAATCATCCTCTAGGAGGCCCCGGTGAAGCACATTGGATAGTGAACTTGATAATGTCTTGTCGATCAACCTCAAGTACTCAAAGGTTACTCATATCAGAACTTAATTTTACATTTTTGAAATCATTGTCTAAATTGTATGAATTGAGGGCTATTTGAATTTCGGTTTCATTCCCTTTTGGCCACATCAAGAGGGCTAGTTCTGTTATATCAGACAACCTTACAAGGTATTCGACACTGCTATGATGTTAAACTATCACCATTGGTACTTGTGTCCTATATTTTGAAGTAGAGACCTGAATAAACGGATTATGCAATCTACCATCCGGAGCCAGATTAGTGTCAATCCGACTAGGTCAAGATTGACTTAAGCTAGTGTCGATCTGTCGTAAGCTAGTGTTCTAATCTAGAGATTTGTCTAAGCCTATTAGTAGATTGGTTTCATTAACGTCTTATGATGCTTATAAAAAGTATTTTATTGTTCTAAATAAATTGTTCAACATATAAGTATTACTATGTGTTGGACTGTGCTTTACTGTGCTTTTTAATATTTTCAGACTTAAAGGAAAAATGTATTTATTAACCAAAGAGAAGCCACCTTTCGCGAGGAATGGACCGTGAACATTGTTAAACGAGCGCTACGAAAACATTACCAAAGTGAGAATAAAACAGATGCCAAAATATTGTAAAACAGTTTTATTTTACTCAAGATATAAGAGTTTCCATTTTTTTTTGGTTTCACTAACAGCAACAACAATAAAGATAATCAAAAAGTTACACTTAGAAAAAAAATTAAAGAGTGATCGGTGCTTCCACTCGTACAAAATATATGAGTCCCAGCGCAGCCGATACAAGGGACATCAGGCGTTGAATTCCCTACAGGTTTCGATGCGTTCACGCTGTAAATTATCACCCCAGACAGTCCGCATGCTCATTTCGCATTTGCAACATTGCTCGCTCAAGTATTGATAGTGCCACCCCTGCGTCATTTGCGTGTTGTAAACGATCTTACTCAAAGCAATCGACATCATGTGTAGCTCCATTTTATTCATAGGGGGATATGGAAACATCTCTTTAATGCCTTTCGCGTCCAAGATAAAGTCACAAGCAGTGAATCTACGGTAAATACAAACGATTTATTTCATCATAATCCTTATGCTAATTATAATCTTGTTCTGTGAAACTGAACTAAAAATAAAGCATATTCTTAAGTAGTTGTAAAAAAATTAAATATTCAGTTCTGGTTTCGTATGGTGCATAGAAGTAGGGACATACTATAATCAAGAAACTTAATGCCTATTTTAGGGGATAGATTGACTAGATTAATCTAAACGGCAGGTTTACGTATTTATTCATTTATTGGTTATATAAAATCACGTGTAATGTGGTTACATTGAATAAAACTGCAATTTAACAGTCAAGAGTAATTAATTTATTAGACAAACAATTTTAACAGCAAATCCAACTTTTATTCACAAGCAACAACACTAATACAATATCAACGAACGTTAGCGTAGGCGCAGTCATCAAATCGGCTCATTCTGTTGGGGTACGCGAACTGATCCTTCCATGTGTCGGGTCGGTCAGATAATTGCACGAACTTGCTGTGCCACTCGAGCACGTAACTCAGTCTGCTTTCCAACTCTCTAAGGGCAATGTCTACAAGCTTTATTTCTAACTCCCTCATTTTAGGCAGGCCATGGTTCTTACAAACCCCATGACCATCAAGCTCGACGGCGTTTGCGATGAATCTGCAGCAAAATACCTTAATGTATTTTTGACTGCAGCTTTACTTTCAGTCAATCAGAAGCATGATCAAAAACGGTCTTTAAAAGTAAAATGCCATTTAATTCGAAATATGGGTTGTAGTTACATTTTAAAACGTTTTTTTAAATTTTCTTACCACAAAAAATGGACCCAAAATTTTTATTTACGGAAAAAAACAGCAAAATCAATATACGGTAGTTACAAGACACAACAATCTGTCTATATTCGGTAAGAATTTGATATCGTCGTAAAGTTTTAGTGGTCATAATGCGGTATCGACAAGCCTCGTACTTTTATGGAAAATAACATTGTATCACATGAGATTCTGAAGGTTTAGTTGGTTTTGTAAACAAGGGAACGGTTCTCCCTTACGACCAACCATCCGCCTAATCGTCGATAGCTATCTATAGTGCAATGCGCAAGGTAAGTACAATAGCAAAATTGCCAACCACTTCCATTTGATACTCACTTACAGGTTACAAAGCTTCTGTATAGTGCTCCTGCAATCACGCTTCAGTACGATATTATTGTACGATATATATAGCCGAAATATGGCTGACTACCAATGGAACTGATATTGTACATTGGTTGATAGATCATACTTGTTCCATCCAAAAGTGGTAAGGAAGTAATATCAGCTTTACACCCGAGCTATACTAAGTTCGAAATGATAAGTAGAAACCAAACGTAGCATTACAGAGCTCTGGAGGAAACCCAAGGCTGGTTGTATCGTAGCACCATTTGAAGAGCAAATGGTGTATCTTGCCGTTCAAAAAATGGTAAGAAACAAAGGATCTATCTATATTTATATGAATCTATCTGTTAGAGTCTTGTTAGAGTTAATGTACCGATCTAAAGGATAATGGGCAAAGTGAACCCAGCTTAAATAAGAATGACGCATACCTAAATCCAATTAAAAATCTGTTCGCATATATTCGTAGCCACGATATAGGAATATTTATAAGCCGCATGTGAGGCCGGATTAATCCAGCTTTTAAAAAATTGATTAAAAATAACACGATAGTTTTGATGAAAACGTTGGTTGAAGTCATTTTTAATCCCAAAAATCAATATTTCAAAACCAGATAACTCCAGCCACACAGCAAATTTGGACATGCTGCTTCCCAGTAATGAATGTTGGCCTTTCGTTTGATATATGTCATTTTTATCGGAGCTTGGCCTACTTTGCTCATTGTCCTTATTATTGATAGTCTTGGTGAACCAACCTGGCGGGTGATATAACATGGCTGGGATCTGTTTCCACGTAGCCTGAAATCTTGGGTCTGTCTATACACAAAAGCGCGCGCGCAACGTTCGAGGTGAGGCCGGCTATCGCGTGAGCCTCGCTCAGCTCCCCGGCCTCCCTCCCCACAGCGGCTATCGCCCTCGGCGCCGTTCGCACCGTGTCTATCATCATCATAGCGTTGTGCTGAAGATAAAAGGATTTGTAAATCTAATGGATTATCCTGATAGTTCCCTTCGATTTATAGCGATTGCGCTCCTAAGGCTTCTGTAAAACGGTTTTGTAGGGATTTCGTTTTTGTTGACTTCTCTAAATTATAGTTATTGAAGGTTGTTTGTTATAATATGTGTTTTGTTTTGGTCACATAATTTATTTTGACTAAACTATAGGTCAATAGAGTAAAGTACCAGTAAGCAGTGACAAATATTAATTAATAGATAGACATACAATCGGGACTAATCTCGATTAATTCGGCATTAGGTAATATTAGGTAATACCAGACAAAATGACTGAAATGTTGCGACGACTTCGAAAAGTTGTAAAAGTCACGAAGTAGATCGGCTTGGTGTTAGGCTTGGAAGAAACCGCTATGTTTTGTTGTTGCTTTGGAACTTTGCGAAACACGCGGTAAGTTTCCAAACTTTTGGCTAACCCAACATCGAATTAATAGGGATCTGTCAATTTTAATGTTTATGCTAGTGGCACGGGAGTGTATTGAGATGGTAAGTACCGTTGCAAAGTCGAAGTGCTCGATAGCTCTTGAGAACAGAGGCACCAGAGTATCTCCCTCTGTGCCCCCGATGCAGGGCACCCTCGTGTAAATTGGCTCCAGGCAAAGAGCTTTCGAGGCCAACGTGCTTGCTCGCATTTCTTGAACCGCCATCGAGCCGATTATCTTACCAGGATCATGCCACCCAGTCTCTTTCATGGTCTGCAATAAATATGATGAATGCGCTAAAAGCATCTTGAATAATTAACAAGCATCACCGATGCCGCAGTTTGCTCCGTAAGTGGTGGCCTAAATGTGGGTGAAGTTTTGCAACTTTTTAGCGAAAACAGTAAACTAGAGACTACAAAGTGTTCCTCTCGTAATTTGCAAGTTCAATTTGTGTTAACTTTGCTAAGTGTTTCATATTTCAAGTGTAAAGCGAAAACATAATTTTCACCCTATCGGCGTTTCATTGAGCCTTTTTCCAATGTGTAACGATAAAAGGGTCGCGACCTTCCAAAATAAACAGAAAAGAAACTTATTGTACAAAAACGAAAATACATCTTATCAAGATGTGCCATAAACATAATAAAGAACGGCCCGATATTAGAAAGTTCATTCCCGATTCCACAACAAAAGGCCTCGAGCCAAGATTACGAGAAGGCGTCTCTTTTTACAGCACTCTTGTTACGTCACTGGATGAATCTCAGCAAAAACAACGTTTAATTTTCTTGGAACTTAGCTCGTTCATGTGTTGAAGCGAAACGCTCTTGAGTATAGCGGGTCCTTTTCGAAAAGCACTTTCTATTTCCCTCCGCGGTTCCCATCACGTGATCCCGATTGATAATGCTATTAGGCACGGTAGCAGTGATTAAACGAGAGGTCAATAATCGTAAAGCATCATTATTAGTTCCATGTCTGTGATCATAACGATCCTATAAACGTTTGATATCTCGACATCACCAGCTCGTAATACTCGTAATACTTTATGACAGTCGAAGGATGCACCCGGTATTTACTGCTTTTATAGCGTAATTTGTGTGTTCGCTGTAAACGTTGGAAAATGGCGGCATTGTTACCGAATAGTCACGGAATTGGTACGTTGTGGGTAGTTTTCCGTCACATGTCATGGTGTACGGAAATAGTACACAATTCTATGATTTGCTGTGACCACCACTTCCGAAGAAATCATTATTGGTAATTGGTTCTATTGTTTCTACAACTGTATTTATTGAGTTGTAGTCGGATTGATCGATGACCAACTTGGTTAGGGACCTTTAGTACAGTATGGCATGTTTAGTATTTCAAACGTTTTAGACTAGAATAGTGTTGATGATTGATGAATTTGTTAAAATCTACAAAATACGTCAAATCTACATAAAATGACTTATTTAAGTGTTTACCTCTGCCACCAACGGAACCATACATTCTATAGGACTGGCACACACGATGATAACAGCATTAGGACACTCTGTGGCGATGGAGTCGGCATAGGTCTTGACCAACGGCGCCTGGGACAAGAACCTCGATTCTAGGGACATGCCCATGTTCAAATTACCACTCTCCAGTATTATAACCACGTCAGAGTTCTGTTAAATAGAAAATATAAACTACAGATACTAGGGATTAGGATAGAGACAAAGAAAGTGAAAGAATGACCACAAAAGGCGATAGTTTCTAATATAAATATAGCAATCAAAAAGTAATTAAGACATTAATGATAAGCCTGTTAAATATTGCCATTCCCTACAAAGCATTCCAAACAGATTTAGTTCTCAAACAAAGTACTCAAGCTGCATGGAAGAATTTCAGTCAGTAATATACGATGCATAAAATAAGATATGGTATAGGAAGCAAATATTCTGTTGGGGATATTAAATATTGCTCGACAGAACAAAGGATTCGGGATGAATAATGAGTTGAATGTCAGTGGATGTGGCAAATCTCCGCAGTTCCTTCAGACACATTGGCGCCGGCCAGAAGGCTGTAAATGTGTACACTACAAATGCTTATTGACTTAATGCTTATTGATGTTAATGCTTACATAAAAACGTACATTATGTACACATATAATTGATGTAAATATCAGGTTTGCCTTTTGTTTCTGAATTTCTTTTTTTAATTCGGTTGAATGAATTTAATTTACTATATTACAGTTTTTTCCTGTGTTTAAATCTTATGGATAAATGATGATAATACATTGAAGATACAATATCGTTTAGGACATAAATAAGAACTATTGAACCAAAAAACACAAGCGTTTTCAAATAAACCAGCAAGAATATTATCAATTAAGTACCGTAACGACGTTGTACCTACCTCTTTGTAAACCAAAGCACAGAATAATAAGTACTACAAGTAGTAACCAAAGTCTCTTGACTAAACCAATGTTCGGTACATTTTTATTGCGGACCGTAAGCGTCTACCGAGTTTATTTTACCTATTTGTTTAAGTTATAACATTTCGCGTCTGGGGGGTGGGTTTATTGATTGGCAAGGCACCTGGGGGCAACGACTCCCTTCGCAAATACCATGCATGTATGAAGAATGAAATCCAATAACTCGACGTGGGTTGAGAAACTAGGTACCACAAACATCAGCACAACTATGAGCGTTATTGTTCAACTTTCAACGGCCTTCTGTGAGTTCAGTTTGAACTGTAGATTGGAGCGATAACTTTTCTTTTATCATAATTTAATTAGCAAATATTTCAAATATAGAACGCTTCGCCATCTTATGAATTAAATCATAGAATGATTGGCAATTGGTCTAAGAAAACACCGACTTCAAGAACTGAAGGAGGAGGTTCTCAATTCGGTCAGCATTTATTTGAACAAAATAGGAGCATTGCTTTTTAATTTTACTTTGAAAAACCAATACTAGTTTTAATCAAACTTATGAGGAAAATGTGGCAAAACGTGTTATTTCTCAGTTATGGATTCTGAGTTCTGACATACAATTAAACATTCATAATCGAAGATACTGCAACTGAAACTTCAAAGATGCTAACATGAAACTTGTCTTTGTCGATAACTTGCCAAACTATAAACTTAGTATAGTCTGACATCTACCGGAGTGCACGCGAAGATATGCTAATGAGAACATCCCAAACTTTAACATAATACAGTTTGGAGAAATATCGCCGATGCGCGGGGAACTTTTTAAAAGTTTGCCAAAAGTTACTACTTTTTAGGCCGATATGGTATTTTTTAGATGACTCGGTCTCTCGAGGGAATTTTAAAACATAGATAAGATACGCCTTGCTACCAGGGTTATGATATACTACATTAGTTATGAAGGCAGAATTCTATTATAGCAACGTTGTAAAGTAAAGCTCTGGTTGAAAGGCATCCTTATCTTTTATAGGATGCAATATATACACAAATGAAATATTAATGAGTATTAACCTGCAAGCATCTTTCCAGTTCGAAGCAAGCGCAACTAAACGCTTGCACCAAGCAGTTAGTATCAATATGCCTCAGATCTTCCACTATATTACACAATTCTCTTTTCGCGTTAGGACATCGAGTGTCCCTAGCTTCATACAGACGTAATCTGAAAAGGTATCGAGTTAAGGAATCCTTACTCTTATAGAAACTTGACGTCAAATGTAACAGTCGAAGACTTAGCAAATAAACGCGTAGTGTGGGAATTTCTTCCTGAATACTTTATTTGGGTAGAGGCTGATAAGGCAAGGAAATGGAATGTAGTGACATTTTCATTGGTGCTTTAGGAAATTTTGACACAATCTTAGAGATGATAAATTTTGCTTAAATCAAAAATCTTGGCAATAATTACTTTCGATTCTTAGCTAAAAATCAAGCCAAATGGTTCAGAACCAGAAATAAAATTCTATTAACTCCTGAGCTCCAATGTCAAATACACAGAACTCACAAAGTTACACTCTCTTTTTACTTCGACGGCTAAGACAATTCGTGCTACAGATTCCATTCATTACTTATTTATGAACTCCAAACATTTCATAAAGAAGCATCGATCACGAATACGCTTTCGTCCAAATAAAAATCTGTGTGATACGCATTTGGTGCCCGCGCAGAAGTCACGGAATGCACATAAAATCTTGGCGTCTTTTATTACGTTAGGCCAAATGAACCATGTGGTGGGATGTATGTGTAAGACTTGTAAAAAAAGTTGATTCCTCTTGTGACAATGAATGGCGACAAGATAGGCGGCATCCTAAGCTAATATTTCCTGTGTTAATATTGACACATTGGAAGTCGATTAATGGAAGAATAGGTAAAATTAGGGCGTTAGACGTATAGTGTTTATATTTTGTATCTGATTCAGAGTCCGAGTAGACGTTTTGACTCAAAACTTCAACCTATATGAATATCTATAATGTTATAGTTTTCAGAAAAGAACGAGCCAAATTTCAAAAGAAGATGAAATAGAAAAAAAAATTATAAATCGTAGTGTAGTTAGAGCTCCATTCAATTTAGTCCAAACCCATATTTTACACAGCAAATATTTCCAATTGAATTAAATTTATTAGAGCCGTAATTCTAAACAAGCTAGGTATCTGGCGGGTGCACATAAATACTTCCAAAGCTAAGCTAGCGCTATTCGGCGGCGCTGCGAGCCTACTCCGGCGGGAGTCTGTCCTCGATTCATGAGCCGCATTATACGAGCTCTTCTATCTCCTCGGTTTTATAGCTTAAGTATGCTATTAAAGACTGATGTTCAACTCGAGAATGCTACGAATTCAGTAGGCGTACAAATAGTTCTCGAGAAACTATCAAAGTGGAGTACTTTTAGAACAGCGTTAACATAACGTCAATCAAGTCGTTAAATTAAAAAATTCAAATCTATACGTAGATTTCTACTGTATAAGTTAATAATTTTACCACCCAATCGGCCAAGCGTAAAAGCGTAATAGGTTTTCCTCCATTAAAAATTGTCATAAAGTGCAAATTGACATTTTAGGTAAATGCCGAAGCGGGCGTTTGGCCGGTACATACGGGCGGTGGCCGATAAATTTAAGCCGGGCTGGTGCGAATAAAGTGACGTTGTGACAGCGGGCCAGACGAATGGTCCCTCTGGGCCTCTGGAACACGAGCCGTGTCTTAAGGGTCGAGTGACGTCACGCCGACTGCCCTGCCTCCCCAAACCTCGATAGGGCATTGAAAACGTCGAGTTTACGCGACCGACATTATGTAACGGAGCCTCACAAAAATCCCGTCTATTTATGGCAACAAGCGACGCATGTTTAGCGATGACATGATGGTAGCCTTTCACAGGTTTATTGAGTGGTAATTTCTGGGATTTGGTGCTTCGGATTTTTTTGGAATGGAACTGACTGTGAAAATTACAGATTGTTATTTTATACCTGAAGGTAGAATCATCAATAGTTTATATCTCGAAAGGGATTTTGATATTCATAACTGATATTAACTATGACCTCATCCAGTTAAATTTACTATGTATCGCATGTGTAGACTTTATGAGGACAGTACTTTGCTAGCATTACCGTTTATACAATTTTATTAGAAAATGTAAAACTGGGACGCTCTTGAAAAGGGTTAATGAGAGAAGTGACCTTGTAAAACTTAATTAGGTTCAATTGCCATTACGTAAATGAAACCGGGAAGGTCGCTTCACTGGAGACCCATTTGTATGTATTTTTAATTTAGAAGAATTTGCTGGTGACACGTAATAAGCTATGTAGCAAGAATGCGACGAGATATATTCGAGATCCTTGGAATTTGTTATACCGCAGCGTTGAAAATGTCTCTAAGAGCGTAATGCCACTACACTGGGTAAGTTTTAGATTAACCAGTAACATACAAGAAAACAATTTTTATCTAAATTGCTGTAAAGCTGAACATTTATTTTTTTGTATTGGACTTACTTGTCAAATACTAAAAGCTACTATTTTTGTGTATGCTATCACTTCAAGGAAAGTTATAAAACTATTCAAACAGAAATTCCCACAGTATGCAGGTTAAACCGCAGAGAGATATTATTTGCCAAGTTCAAATATCCATAGAATACAAATATCCGTTGACAAGAGCATTGCTCTTCCGTTTAAGAAATAAAACCCATGAGTTATTTCTTTACTATACATTGGACATTTTCTGGAGTTAATATACCTAAAGCCACATTACCAGTACCTGAATATCAACTTTAATTAATGCTTTGGTTTGGGATTTCACAAGCAAACTATGTTTGGCAAAGATTTAAGTAGTGGCTGGCTAGAAAGGCCAACTTACTTTTTAATTACAGGACATTGTTTTAACAAGAGAGCGAGGTACTGTCCGATAGCGGTGTCAGCACCGAGGATCGCGACCTGGACGCCCGGACGCGCCTCCGGGAGCGCGATCACCGTGGGCTGCGGGTCAAGGGGGCAGGGCGGCTGCGGCACCATGATCTCCTTGCACACGGGCTTTTCGGGACATTTCACACGGCGGAATGGAGCTGGGAAAATCAAGGGTTTCTGCTGAAGTGAAATGGCGTGGTAGGGAAATTTTGAAATTGGAATTGGAAGGGAAGAGGTGGAGAAGAGCAAAAGGAATTTGAAGAGGTTGCTGTGTCGGGGGAGTCGAACAAGGTGGAGTCAATTGCCCAGTCATAATGCATTGCAAACAGATTTCAAACAGATTTCAACCACTACAATGCTTTGCTCTGCCTAGCGGTAACGCACTCGATTGCTTAAAAGTAAGGTTGGTAAAAATTGGCTTCCACCAAAACTGTTATTTTTATGTTTTAGTAGATAACCAAGATAACTTTTTAGAAGTTTAATCCATTTTGAAAATTATTAGTACAACGAAAAATACAAATAGGTTGGCGACATCACAAGAATGTTGCAGTAACTCACTTCCAAAATTGGTGCCTCCCTCAACCACTCTTAGCTTGATCCTGTGAAGGATTCCCTTCTTCTTAGATTTTTTTTCACATTCTTTCTTACATATCTCGTCCGGTTTCGGTGGAATATCCACAAGGGCCTTTCTACATTTATCAGATTTGTTGCGCAAAAAGCCAACACTATTAATTTTCACTAGTTTATTTAAACTGAATAAACTTGTGTATAAATATGTCGTTCCCAACGTTAATTTTGAGGGAATCATTTTAAATTATTTCATTTAAATGCTTGAATGATGTGTTGTTGCTGTTGTGAATCTTTTTTATTAAATGACGTTTACGGCCGTCATGTTTTAATGAAGGAAAGAAGAAAGCATAATACCTGCCAGCATTTTAATAGCTGTCTGAAAACAACCTCAGATAATAGCATTTAGTAAAACCTTACTTAGTTCAGTATTACAGGATTCAAATTTAATTTAAAGTACGGCAACGTATTACAGTAATTAAACTATTATTACATAATAAACACCTCGTGGTCCAGTGGCATATGCACTCCTAAAACTGAGGTGTTGGGTTCAATTCCCGAGTCGAGCTAAACATGTTTTCTTACTTTTGAAACATGGGTCGAGTTTGGGATGCACAGTATGCTCGCAAAGTGATCAATCCTCGTCACTAATCTTCAGTGAGATGAGACTCATTTGTCTATCAGTAGCTATTAGAGGCTATTTTACTTTTATTTAATTACTAGCTGTGCCCCGCGGTTTCACCCGCAGCGCCCCCGTTCCCGTGGGAATTTTGAGATTTTTATTCCCTATAAACCTCACGGAGCCCGAGACCTTTCCAACGAATGCAAAACCATGGAAATCGGTCCAGCCGAATGGCTGGACCGAAACCCGTTTTCCTTGGTCGCGGCATCACGCGTGAATCACGCGTGAGGAAAACGGGTTTCATTTTTATATATATATAGATAAGATAATAAAAGCCTTTATTTAATAACCGTAGTGTTTATTATTCCTCATTCAATAGCGTTGAATCAAATGTAGCACAGCTAGCATAGCTCATATAGTTCTTTAATAAGGTCATTGGTTCTAAAATTTTCAGCCTTCAACTATTTTTAGTAGGATTGTAGATACGAGGGAAAGCAGGTGCAATGTGCTGCCTTGACTTCGCCGGTATTTATAGTGCACTTTCATTGTTATTGGCCTATTTCCTTCGTTCCTCTTATAGCTTCCAGTCAGCAGGTAGTATCGTTTTAGATCTCCAATTTTTACCCGACTACAGTGAAATAAAATTTATATTAACTAATATTTTAATGTTGCTAAATTAAAGAAAAAGTGAATGTTACCTACCTCATCACTGTACTGATATCTTCAGTAATATAAGAGGCTTTTGCCCAGCAGGCTAATACTTTTTTTACCTAAAACCTGTCACAGGCTTAAAGGTCTCTGAAAAGTCTGAAAGAAAAGGTCAGTAACCTTTAAGAAGCGTAAAAGCCTGTCAGTCACTGAAAACATCAGTATAGTAAGGCAGATTAGACTTAGTAACGGGCGCTTGAAAAATAAATAAAATATATAAAATTCAAACTTTCTAGCTTTTAACCGACCACTTCATAAACGAAATGGATCGTAAATATTACACTTTGAAGTTAAAACTCGTAAACTTTTAAACATGGAGGCCGTTTGAAAGGTCCAATATTTTAATGGCCTCTCGACATTCAGTCCTCGATCGACGAGAGGAAACCAATTACGAGCTTCAGCTTGTAATGCTGGGGCCCTGTGATTGGATCCCTGTTTTATACTTTGGGATTATTTATCCGTTTTCAGTGCAAGTTTTAATAACAAGAAGAAATGATGTAGCAGAAATAAATCGGTTTAACCGTGCATTGGTATATTATTGGAGTAATATGAGCAGGAATTAATCACGAGTAATTACGCGAATAAAATGACTTTGATGATATTTAGCATGGAGATTGTTGTAGGCTGGAGTAGGCTACTTTTTGAATCTTAAATGTCCCGTTGCAGAGTAAAGGTTTCAGCTGAAGAAATAAGTTCACTTGATTTCGGAAATCGTAATTAAATTAAATAAGATTTGGATTCAAAACTTTACATTAACTTAAAAAACTGTAATAATATAATTTCTATAAATTCCGTTACCACATTTACCACATGGCAGTTTCCAATCAAATAAAGCTGTGAGAGCTTTTCCTATATTTTGAAGGATATTGTAAAAGGTTTTCGCTACTCAATCAATAGTTTTCGTCGGTCATCCATCACGATGTCCGAGGAAGGAAATCGCGTGACCAAGAGAGGTTGCCTAATCAAACTTATTTAGACTAGCAGCGCCCCGCGGTTTTACCCGCGTTGTGCCCGTTCCCGTGGGAATTTCGGGATAAAATGTAGCCTATAGCCTTCCTCGATAAATAGACTATCTAACAGTGAAATAATTATTCAAATCGGTTCAGTAGTTTCTGAGATTAGCGCGTTTAAACAAACAAACAAACAAACAAACAAACAAACAAACAAAACAAACTCTTCAGCTTTATAATATTAGTATAGATTACCAACCTCTTTTGATGGTTTTACATACTTATATTACGGTTTATGTAGGTATGCCTAAAGATTTGAATTGAAATACCTACTTAACGAGTTATTTTATGCAGTTAAGCTTACAAAAGTGATGTAACATTCAACAATATTTAGAAAAATGTTATGTTACTCATATGTTACTATGTTATGTTATAAAGCCACCCTTGCTGGAAGTTGTCAGTACAGTGAGCGAGTGATCGAGAGGTCCTGTAATTTAACGTATAACCACACGTTACTTCACATTTGCAACGTCCTTTCATGTCCTCTACATCTGTTCTACTCACACAATTCAAAAAATCGATCAATTCTATCAATTTGTGGACACCCATAGTTCCCGCGAATAATCTGAGTCACGTAGTCGCGAGCTGCGACAAGTTCGCGTGTTTGAATGACACGCCCCGTCCAACTGGACTACGCAGAAATCTACGACCATGGATTTCGCGCTAAAATAACCTAAATATACCTCGCTTTAGTACCGATAATGTACGTGTTTATTGAAGGAAAATGAGGTTGGAATTTTGAAAGGTAACGTGTGTTCAGAATGCTAAATTAAGGTGTGCTTAAAATCTATTAGAGTGCTATATTTCTATACATATAATCTTCTTTCGGTCACACTTAGGGACGGCCATTAAATTGACACTTAATCATTAAATAGGAAGTATTCGACGTCTGAGTTCGTGATAAGAGGATTAAAATGTCAAATTATATGACCCAATTTCCAACCATAGACAATTAATTCTATTAGATAAAAAGGTTTGCTGATGAAATAGGTATGAAATCACTAAAACCTGCTTCCTATGGCATCATAAAAGTAGCTTTATCAATTCAACATTTTACATGACATTTGTGTTTCGTTCAGTGAATTTTGATATGTCAAGGTAAATTCGTCATGAGAAATATGCATGGCGTGTGGTTAGTCCCTTGCCCTTGCGTCGCCCTTGACTAAATAAATATCAAACTGAATGCATATGGAATTCCTTCATCCATTTCATGCAGGTTGTATTTGACAAGTATTTGGTATTTTATAGCATTTCTGTTTGGAGTCAGGGGACAAGCCAGGTCTTTTTAAAAGGCGGGCGATAGAAATCCAAATTCAAGACACTTTACAGATGTTCTGAGACATGTCCACGGATGAATAAAAAAATACTGGACTATACTCGTAGAATGTAATTTGGTAGTAATATGGTCCTGAGATGCTTGTATATCTAGTCCTTACTTTTAATATCTATATGTAAATAATTGAAATATATTTAATAAAAGAGATGTTAATATCAGTGATAGAGACTAATAGTATTTCTTCACAAAATTTTCTTGTCAAGTTTTGCCTACAACGGGTTCCTGCAAGCAACTACCTTGTTCTACTCTAAAAGATACGAACCGCCTTCATAAACGTTCTATAACTTAAACACTGTTATAAACTGTTTTGTCTCTTTTGCTCTTTGGAAAATAGCTGGATGTCGGAAAAGGACAAACCATTTGATAGCTCAAATGCTGTTAGGCATTTAGAAAATAAGGCAAGGCCCTAATACTCTGCGTTGTTGTAAGCAAATACACTCACGACAGAAACACCAATAAGCAAGCTAGAGAACAATCTAAGACAGTTGTTTTTCCACAAATATTTGCGACGAGAAGGTATTGACTTTCAGACTGATTGCTAGGTACAGCGGTTGCAATAAACTGAATATTACGTTACAATAACATACCTACGATATTGCTATTTCGTAGTCGAGTGTATAGTTTAGCAAGTCTTAATTAAGCTAAGTTTTCGTTGGAAGAGTGTCTTGAAGCTAGTCTACATTCCAAGTTATCTATACTAATATTATAAAGCTGAAGAGTTTGTTTTGTTTGTTTGTTTGTTTGTTTGTTTGTTTGTTTAAACGCGCTAATCTCAGAAACTACGGAACCGATTTGAATAATTCTTTCACTGTTAGATAGTCTATTTATCGAGGAAGGTTATAGGCTATTTTTCATCCCGAAATTCCCACGGGAACGGGTACAACGCGGGTAAAACCGCGGGGCGCTGCTAGTTTACTTATGTAAAGTTTACCAAGTAGCGTTCATTCATTAATTGCGAACAGGTCAGTGACCAACCCTGGTGTCGGAATGTTGAGGCCGCTAATCCTGTCAAATTGAATCTGACAGTAAAAACTGTACGGCGACTGATATAATAAACTTTCGCACCACGCTGTGTCCATTCCCGTAAGAATTTCGGGATGTCTATAAACTTCCAGTTGAATGTGACTATATGTTACAAAAAGGATTATTCAAATAGCATTAGTCGTTTCTGAGATTAATGCGTTCAAATAAACAAAAAAAATCTTCAGTTTTATTATATTGGTATCTATATATATAAAATTCAAAGTCCTGACTGACTGATAATCAACGCACAGCCTCAACCGCTACACCTAGAAACATGAAATTAGGCAGGAAGGTTCTTCAAGTGACGTAAGTGCACACTAAGAAAGGATTTTCGAAAATTCCTACGGGAACGGGCTCAACGCGGGCAAAGCCGCGGGGCGCTGCTAGTATTATATAAATGTCATCTATTGTATTCTACGCCTCACGCAAATCATAAACTCTGACTAACAGCTGACAGAAAACAAAAGAGACCTGGGGCCTTACTACAAGCACGATCGAAATCGTTGACCGGTCGATTCACCGGCCTGTCATTCCCTTACCGATCCACCGCCAAAACGTGAAATTTTGTACTGGGGGGTAACCACGATCGTGAAGTTGATCGCTCGCAAGTTGCTTCTAAGGAATCGAAAATTTGGTACCATGACGCCTTCTAATTAGTGTCAAATTAAAAGCGCAGCCATGTTTTAAAAAATACAATGCCACGCAATTATAAACCCTATCACAATGAAAAAAAATGTAAACAAAGCACATAGTACCTTTTCGAATACAACGAGTTGTCAAATTGCAATAAGTCATCAGTGTCTATGATGCCGTCAGTAGTTAGGATACGTTCCAAATAAATATAAGTAAATTAATGTCAGGGCTTTATATTTATTATTTCCTCAAAACAGTTGAGAGTTATAATTTGAAAAAATACACTTAAAGTAACTAAATTAATCATTGTTTATATTATTTCTTGATTATATCAATTACTTGATGCTTTAAATGATTCACGTCTGCGGTCATGGACGCATAAAAAAGGTCTTTGCGTGAAAATATATTTTTGAACGCATCTGTTACAACCGATGAGTTGCTAAGAGACGGACTGACAAGACAATACAAATAAATAAATATTCATTACAGGGATTCACACATGGTTTAAAATACTTAGTTTAAATATTTTAGTTAAGAAATTAAAATGTAACGACTTCTATATCATTACGGATAAACTACGCTTGTGCTCAAGAAAACCTGCCTAATTGGTGAAAAAACACAATGAATGGTTGTCTAAATGATAGCCACAAATACCGACCTGTGTGAAACTTCCCGAAATATATAGAATACCTAAAATACATAAGTACGTACTCTAAACCAAATCTATTCTCCAACTAATAGATTGGCGCAACATGTGGCAAGAAACTTTTGTCATTTTCTGTGTAAACCAACATAGAGAAATTCTTGAATAACTTGACTTTTCATCACCATCCAAGTCAGCTACGTGGGCCAGTCACTGTTTTAGAGAGCACAATATCAAGTGCAATATTCCTTTGGATTATACTGGTATCTTTGAGATTGGCTGTGATTGAGAACTCTCCTCTATTGGTCAAACGAAGCGGAGTCCAGGGACCAGTGCGATGAGGAACACAAACCATAGCTGATGTCAAACAGCGACGTAATTTGAAAACGTTAGTCCATACTTTGGATAAGCACAGTCATCACCTCAGATTTGATGAATCCCAAATGAATTAATTTAAAATATAACAAAAGTGTATCCGTAATCTGGTAGTTTTAATTTCTAATAGCTTATTTAATAGCTTTTATCAATATAGATGTTAAACATTTAAAACTACATCTCCACTTAGTGTTTTCCAATTTTAACCAGTATTTCTTAACCCTGTATTTGCTTTAATAGAAAACACAAGTTTCCATTATATGGATAAAGAACCAGCCTATCATTAATGAACGAACATGCGTTATGATTTATTTCATTAACCAGCGATTTGTAACTCTGAACTATTCAAAAAATTAAGGAGAATGATGAAGTAAGGATGTTTGTATGTGAAGTTTCACACCTGAAATGTCCCACTGCTGGGCAAAAACCTCTCATCTCACTGAATATATCAGTTCAGTGAAGAGGATCAATCACCAGGTGATTACGCCAAATCCTCAAACCCGATCTGTGATGTCAAACCTGAGACATGTTTTTAAAGAAGGAAACATGTTTTCGCCCGACCTGGGAATTGAACCCGGAATCTCAGTCTTATTAGGCGAGTGCACATACCACTAGACCACCGAGGCGTTAAGGGAATGAATGAAATGAAAAAACCTCTATAATGTGAAAAATATTTATTAAGTTTTATGGCACTGAGGTCCATTATTTAGTTCACTTTTAATCATTTAATTACAGAAGTGTGTAAGGGACTTTGTTGTCCATGGCTTGATTACCACAAACCCATGTTTTTCAGACTGTTGGTACCTATACCAACAGTGCACTGTCAAGATAGGATTAAAGTTCTTATTAAGAAACATTTCTTTCTTTCGAATTATCTATCTATTATTGCGTTACAAATGATGCACTATTACGTTTCTGTTCCATTTATGTACATCCTGCATTATATATAATGTGCTAGAATATAAAAATTAAGGTGCTGTAGGATCACTGAAATATATATTTTTTCTTTTTTTTTTCTTCAACCTGTATCATCCCACTGCTGGGCAAAGGTCTGCTCCAAACGCTTCCAACCTTCTCTATCCTTTGAGGTTTCCCACCACTCGCTGTCGAAGGAGTTAAGGTCATCCCGCCAGCGTTTCCTCGGCCGTCCTCGGCGCTGCGCTCCGCTCGGGGCCCACTGGGTGTTGATGTGGGCCCATCTCTCGGGAGCCATCCGCGACACGTGCCCGCCCACTCCCACTTCAGCCGGGCGGTTTTGGTACCAACATCGGTGATGCCGGTAAGTGAACGCAGCGTGGTGTTCGCACTCGGTCGACTCGTTTGAGTCCAAGGATGCTGCGTTCCATCGCCCTCTGGCAGATCTTGAGCTTGGACTTCTGGAGCTCTGTTAAGGACTGTGCACCGTAGGTTAGGACGGGCAGGATACACATATATATAAAGGTAGAAAAGTCCTGAGATATTAATCATGCATACCAATGACATGATTTTTTGGTTTCAATATTAATATAGGTAACTCGTCGATCTTCATCTGATATCAACAATTCAGAGTCTGATTTTTGCACATGCCTCCATGTGGAGGAAACCCGCCGGTGGAACCCTGGAATGAGATTAAGCCAAGCTAAATAGGTTGCAAAATAAAATAAACAAGGCATGGGGTAAAAATGGAGACGTGATCACCTAAGCGGGAACATCAAGACACGAGGCTATAAAAATATTAAAACTGCAAATAATTAGGTTTAATGCAAGGCTTAGGTTTAGTGCATTGTGCAAAGGCTAGCCGGTGATGGATGAAGTGAATATTAAAGGCCTAAGCGTCCCGTAAAGGAACCATGATACGCACACGCGGCACACACACATGTGGTTACCCGGCGTGGTTCCGCAATTCACTTCCCATCCAGAATAAGCACAAGATGGATTGATAAATGGCACTGAAATACTAGTAAATTCACAACACTGATTAGTTTTAAAGGGAATCTAAACGGGGCGAAAATGACACAACTCTTACCAGTAAGACTGGGTTCCAAAAAGGCGAGCGAGTAAAAAAAGAGATGATATTATCTTTATGTATGTATGTAGTGCTTCTATTAATTGTTGTTCGAAGATTCAATTCAATTACATTTTATTCTACCAACTTCATTAGCAATAGCAATTAATAACAAACTGACATTACAACTGTCAAGTAACTTTGACGTTTTTATAAATAGTGAAACAGATTATATAATTAAATGAAAGCTGTGTCGACGGTTGTAATAGGTACTACAAATAGTGTCCGCGCACTACAAAATGAATACCTTCATACATTTTGGCGGGAAACAAAAAACATGGCGGCCACATGATTTGAGTGACAGATCCCGCAAGTTCCTTAAAAGTTACTCCCTATTGCTAATAACACGATAGGTACGTGACGTCAGCATAATGCGACCAAGTTTGAAGGTTGATATGGTGTTATAGATCTAATTGTGGTTTTTTAATTTAGGCGTATTATATTATTGATGAAAGTATCTGTCAAACAATGTCCGCGCAACAGAGTGCAGTACAAAATTTCACGTTTTGGCGGTGGATCGGTAAGGGAATGACAGGCCGGTGAATCGACCGGTCAACGATTTCGATCGTGCTTGTAGTAAGGCCCCTGCACTCTGTTGCGCGGACATTGTTTGACAGATACTTTCATCAATAATATAATACGCCTAAATTAAAAAACCACAATTAGATCTATAACACCATATCAACCTTCAAACTTGGTCGCATTATGCTGACGTCACGTACCTATCGTGTTATTAGCAATAGGGAGTAACTTTTAAGGAACTTGCGGGATCTGTCACGCAAATCATGTGGCCGCCATGTTTTTTGTTTCCCGCCAAAATGTATGAAGGTATTCATTTTATAGTGCGCGGACACTATTTGTAGTACCTATTATAGCAACCGTCGACACAGCTTTCATTTAATTATATAATCTGTTTCACTATTTATAAAAACGTCAAAGTTACTTGACAGTTGTAATGTCAGTTTGTTATTAATTGCTATTGCTAATGAAGTTGGTAGAATAAAATGTAATTGAATTGAATCTTCGAACAACAATTAATAGAAGCACTACATACATACATAAAGATAATATCATCTCTTTTTTTACTCGCTCGCCTTTTTGGAACCCAGTCTTACTGGTAAGAGTTGTGTCATTTTCGCCCCGTTTAGATTCCCTTTAAAACTAATCAGTGTTGTGAATTTACTAGTATTTCAGTGCCATTTATCAATCCATCTTGTGCTTATTCTGGATGGGAAGTGAATTGCGGAACCACGCCGGGTAACCACATGTGTGTGTGCCGCGTGTGCGTATCATGGTTCCTTTACGGGACGCTTAGGCCTATTCACTTCATCCATCACCGGCTAGCCTTTGCACAATGCACTAAACCTAAGCCTTGCATTAAACCTAATTATTTGCAGTTTTAATATTTTTATAGCCTCGTGTCTTGATGTTCCCGCTTAGGTGATCACGTCTCCATTTTTACCCCATGCCTTGTTTATTTTATTTTGCAACCTATTTAGCTTGGCTTAATCTCATTCCAGGGTTCCACCGGCGGGTTTCCTCCACATGGAGGCATGTGCAAAAATCAGACTGAATTGTTGATATCAGATGAAGATCGATGAGTTACCTATATTAATATTGAAACCAAAAAATCATGTCATTGGTATGCATGATTAATATCTCAGGACTTTTCTACCTTTATATATATTATGTGTATCCTGCCCGTCCTAACCTACGGTGCACAGACATGGTCCTTAACAGAGCTCCAGAAGTCCAAGCTCAAGATCTGCCAGAGGGCGATGGAACGCAGCATCCTTGGACTCAAACGAGTCGACCGAGTGCGAACACCACGCTGCGTTCACTTACCGGCATCACCGATGTTGGTACCAAAACCGCCCGGCTGAAGTGGGAGTGGGCGGGGCACGTGTCGCGGATGGCCCCCGAGAGATGGGCCCACATCAACACCCAGTGGGCCCCGAGCGGAGCGCAGCGCCGAGGACGGCCGAGGAAACGCTGGCGGGATGACCTTAACTCCTTCGACAGCGAGTGGTGGGAAACCTCAAAGGATAGAGAAGGTTGGAAGCGTTTGGAGCAGACCTTTGCCCAGCAGTGGGATGATACAGGTTGAAGAAAAAAAAAAAAGAAAAAATATATATTTCAGTGATCCTACAGCACCTTAATTTTTATATTCTAGCACATTATATATAATGCAGGATGTACATAAATGGAACAGAAACGTAATAGTGCATCATTTGTAACGCAATAATAGATAGATAATTCGAAAGAAAGAAATGTTTCTTAATAAGAACTTTAATCCTATCTTGACAGTGCAGACTGTTGGTATAGGTACCAACAGTCTGAAAAACATGGGTTTGTGGTAATCAAGCCATGGACAACAAAGTCCCTTACACACTTCTGTAATTAAATGATTAAAAGTGAACTAAATAATGGACCTCAGTGCCATAAAACTTAATAAATATTTTTCACATTATAGAGGTTTTTTCATTTCATTCATTCCCTTAACGCCTCGGTGGTCTAGTGGTATGTGCACTCGCCTAATAAGACTGAGATTCCGGGTTCAATTCCCAGGTCGGGCGAAAACATGTTTCCTTCTTTAAAAACATGTCTCAGGTTTGACATCACAGATCAGGTTTGAGGATTTGGCGTAATCACCTGGTGATTGATCCTCTTCACTGAACTGATATATTCAGTGAGATGAGAGGTTTTTGCCCAGCAGTGGGACATTTCAGGTGTGAAACTTCACATACAAACATCCTTACTTCATCATTCTCCTTAATTTTTTGAATAGTTCAGAGTTACAAATCGCTGGTTAATGAAATAAATCATAACGCATGTTCGTTCATTAATGATAGGCTGGTTCTTTATCCATTTAATGGAAACTTGTGTTTTCTATTAAAGCAAATACAGGGTTAAGAAATACTGGTTAAAATTGGAAAACACTAAGTGGAGATGTAGTTTTAAATGTTTAACATCTAAGTATATTGATAAAAGCTATTAAATAAGCTATTAGAAATTAAAACTACCAGATTACGGATACACTTTTGTTATATTTTAAATTAATTCATTTGGGATTCATCAAATCTGAGGTGATGACTGTGCTTATCCAAAGTATGGACTAACGTTTTCAAATTACGTCGCTGTTTGACATCAGCTATGGTTTGTGTTCCTCATCGCACTGGTCCCTGGACTCCGCTTCGTTTGACCAATAGAGGAGAGTTCTCAATCACAGCCAATCTCAAAGATACCAGTATAATCCAAAGGAATATTGCACTTGATATTGTGCTCTCTAAAACAGTGACTGGCCCACGTAGCTGACTTGGATGGTGATGAAAAGTCAAGTTATTCAAGAATTTCTCTATGTTGGTTTACACAGAAAATGACAAAAGTTTCTTGCCACATGTTGCGCCAATCTATTAGTTGGAGAATAGATTTGGTTTAGAGTACGTACTTATGTATTTTAGGTATTCTATATATTTCGGGAAGTTTCACACAGGTCGGTATTTGTGGCTATCATTTAGACAACCATTCATTGTGTTTTTTCACCAATTAGGCAGGTTTTCTTGAGCACAAGCGTAGTTTATCCGTAATGATATAGAAGTCGTTACATTTTAATTTCCTAACTAAAATATTTAAACTAAGTATTTTAAACCATGTGTGAATCCCTGTAATGAATATTTATTTATTTGTATTGTCTTGTCAGTCCGTCTCTTAGCAACTCATCGGTTGTAACAGATGCGTTCAAAAATATATTTTCACGCAAAGACCTTTTTTATGCGTCCATGACCGCAGACGTGAATCATTTAAAGCATCAAGTAATTGATATAATCAAGAAATAATATAAACAATGATTAATTTAGTACTTTAAGTGTATTTTTTCAAATTATAACTCTCAACTGTTTTGAGGAAATAATAAATATAAAGCCCTGACATTAATTTACTTATATTTATTTGGAACGTATCCGAACTACTGACGGCATCATAGACACTCTAATGACTTATTGCAATTTGACAACTCGTTGTATTCGAAAAGGTACTATGTGCTTTGTTTACATTTTTTTTCATTGTAATAGGGTTTATAATTGCGTGGCATTGTATTTTTTAAAACATGGCTGCGCTTTTAATTTGACACTAATTAGAAGGCGTCATGGTACCAAATTTTCGATTCCTTAGAAGCAACTTGCGAGCGATCAACTTCACGATCGTGGTTACCCCCCTGTCAAAATTAATATTCAGTCAAATGGTCCGTTAGCGCTATACGTCTTGAAGGATGCCCAAAGATTTACTTAACAGCCAATGTGACCGGGCCCTTAAATAATGCTTTCCCGAAGATTGATAGTTTTCGCTGCGACCTTCTAACGTCGCCGTTACCTACTCCGTTTCATTTTAGCACTATATAGTTTTGACCTAGGTTTACATGTTGTTATAGAGGTTGTAGTTGTAGTTGCCTTTGAATGAGGTTGTGGCATTGGACAGTTGCTCTTGAAAAGAACAATCAAAACAAATGGAGTTTTCATTGTGTTGTTTTGTTTTATGCATTTGCTTTGAAAATATGTTATAGGTAGGAGATAATCACCCAATCAAATATGGATTCTATTTTAGCTAGTAATTTAACTTCGTGAACATGGGACTAAAACTAATTTTATTTATTCAATTTTATTTACTTTTAGTTCGAAGCTTTTGGTCCGTCAATTAGGTGTAGAGCGATGACCGATGTTCGGATAATTCTATAATCTAACACCCAAAAGGCTTACCAATAGAAACTTATCCAGAGTATTTTCCATATTATTTCGACATTTATCTCTATAGAGAACTTGAATTTGACAATATTGTCATAGTGAAATTTTATGCGACGTATAAGATCTCGACCTGTAAAGTGTAGGAAGTGTAGGTAATGTAATCTGAAACGGGTACAGGGAGACCTCAAATTGGATGTCAGCGATCTACGAGGCGATGGCGACTGCGGGGCGGGCGCGGGCGCGGGCTAGGGCGGGGCGAGCTAATAAGAATTTATAACAATCTATGCGTTAGCGCGTCGCTCTCGCAGCCGCGCCGCAGATCGTTGACTTTCAGTGTGAGGTCTGTATTCGTTTTAAAGAACATTACTGGGGCTGCAAAAATTAAGACCATATACGTCGCATAAAATATCACTATGACAATATTGTCCAGTCAAGGTTTTATTACTAAGTAAGAGAAGTACATATATATATAATTAGCTAAACTTACTATCTTAGTGTTAAGGTGGAGAAGCTCCCGCTCGGTGACTCTCCGGCGCGCGGTCTCCATTTGCTGTTGTCGGTACTGGTTGTACTTGTACAGCAAATACATTCCGGGCAGAGCCAGCACCACGAACGGACGCATCAACCCGGAGCCGTTCCCACTGCGCTGCGGCATTTTACCATCCTACACACCACACTCGCACCACACCACTATCAAAAGTTTCTGTTCGGATACGCAGTCCACAATAACTAACACCCTTTAAACCAACAGATACCATTTTTGCAAGTCATATAACATTTATGGAAGATTCCTTAAAATAAGCACTAGCCACTAAGGGGTTTCTACGGTATGTTTATTGCTTTATTTAATAGACGTTGAGTTGACACGACGAGTTGAGATCGCAATGATCGGTATCTGGAACAATACAAAACCAAGTTATGTTTTTGTTTGTTATACTTCATGATGAACATTTGGTGCATGAAATCATTAAGATGTCTATGAACAAGATTAACAATGCAATCAGTTCATTGTAACTGTGATTGTAACCCTTCAACAATCTATCTATACAATAAAACTGAAGAGTTTGATTTTTGTTTGTATGAACGCGCTAATCTCAGAAACTACCAATTCGATATGAATCATTGTTTTAGCCACGTTAAACAGAAAGGACCAAAACCGAAAGGAAAGGATTTTTTCATTCCGCAATGCCCACGGGAATGGGCACAACGCGGGTAAAACAACAGGACGCTGCTTACTATCATTAAATTAAATTTAACCTTCATTAGGCCCTACCTAGGTACCTAATATTGCCACATTGCCCAAACCCAACATTTAATAACCCAACGCACAACTTTACACAACGACATAATAAACTAAATTAATCTGTAATCTTGTCTCAGAAACGACGACAATTTCCCATCACACAGTCAATTAGGGCAATAAATTAGTTGATGGCAAGCTTGCCAATATTGCCGGCAAAGGCAATTTTCGTACAGAAATAGAGCTAACAACCGTAGGAGTTGATTGATAGCTTCCTCCAGGGAACTGTGTGGACAGATAATACCAGTTTTCCTCGTGGGTAACTCTTCGTGTCGATAAACGGAGCATTAATCACGCGTTTGGGATGTTGCGATTGATTTCATGATACATTTTTGTGGTTTTCGCGTGTGTATAAAGATATTGTTTTTGGTTTAAAAAGAGACTCTCATTTCAACCCGACTTATTAGGTACTAAAGGATTATGGAAATAGCTGTTCTATGTTAATACTATAGGCTGAGGTTATGGGTAAATAGGCCTGTGTTAGTTGCCCCGACAAGAGGCTAGCTCAAGTTTGATAATGAGGACATTTTAATCAATATGCGTAACAATATCAAAACTAAAGGCCTAATCCTAAAACCGTTAACTGTTATTGCTTACCTAACGTTAACGTTAAGGTTAGGTAAACAATAAGTTATAACCAATAACACACGTTTAAACAGTTAACGAGCTAGCATTAATTGCTGTCACAAAAATAGCTTTCATATCAAGTCCCAGTTAAATCATTATAACAAACAACCGGCCGAGTGCGAGTCGGACTCGCGCATGGAGGGTTCCGTACTTTAAATAACGGCAAAAAATCACATTTGTTATATGGGTTACCCCTCTTGAATATTTGTTTTATTATATTTTTAGTATTTGTTGTTATACCGGCAATAGAAGTAAATCATCTGTGAAAATTTCAACTATCTAGCTATCACCGTTCTTCAGATACAGCCTGGTGACAGACTGACGGACGGCCGGACAGCGAAGTCTCAGTAATAGGGTCCCGTTTTTACCGTTTGGATATGGAACCCTAAAAACACGATTACAACTTGATGAAAACACTAATTAGGCACCACTGAAGCATAACATTGCCTTCTGAACCGAGTCCGAATTCTTGGAAGTACTCCGCTGATATTTATCGGAGCATTGTTTGCATTGATCAGTTACGTCACTGAATTCAGTTAAGCTTCAATATGCCCACATTCGGTATAACCCGGTGCCAGTCGACCGATATTGATGCCTTTCGATCGACAGATTGACATCTCTCATGATGGAAAGATACTATGAAACGATGGCGCCTTTTGTACACAATGACGAATAGAGTAGTAATAACTAGTGATAATTTCAAGCCTAGTATTGAAAATAACTTTATTCTGTACGGTTATTATAAGTACTTCATTTGTCTACACTAATATTATAAAGAGGAAAACTTTGTTTGTTTGGTTGTAATGAATAGGCTCAAAAACTACTGGACCGTTTTTTAAAATTCTTTCACCATTCGAAAGCTACATTATCCACGAGTAACATAGGCTATTTTTCATCCCGAAATTCCCACAGGAATGGACACAACGCGGGTAAAACCGCGGGGCGCGGCTAGTGTATTTATATATTGGACCGTCCTTTGTGCAACTTTCAGTGGGTTGTTCCAAACGGTCGGTTATTGTAACATACGTTCGTTAAAAAGTTCACGTTTTTTCTTTCTTTCTTTTACGTTGTCAAATGTTTGTTAAATTCAAAACGTTGTTATAACTTAAATGACAGTCTGTTGATTGAATGTTTAAAGTTATTCGGGTGGCCAGTAGAAAGTCAAGATTTTCATTTTCTTACGTCTTTTGAGACTGACATTTTATGTTAACGTTTACTTGTGCGTAAGCGTAAACTGAAGCAACCAGCCCTCAATGTTATTTATTTCATGTGTATGTTAATGTAATGTACATTAAAGTATTTATCTAATTTTCGAAGTACTTATTTGTATTCATACCTCTTTGTAATCTAAGGACTAACAGAGGGATTGAATATTTGTTTTTTTGTCTATAGCATGTGGTGGGAGACCGCGAATGACAGGGAGAGTTGGAAGCGTTTGTGGGAGACCTTTGCCCAGCCGTGGGACGATATAGGTTAAGGAAAAAAATTCTTTTTATTGAATTAGCAAAGCTAAGGCTTGCTCGTCGGATAACTATTGCAAATTGAATGCGGAAAAATCGAAGCAACGCTCAAGATTAATGAGTATTGTGAAGTCTAGAAAATTACTAGATTGCGAGAACTCTTTTGGTGTACTGGCAATATTCAAGAAAGTAGTTAGTGCCTTAATTGGCACCAGAACAGTACAGCACAATAAGAATGCTGTAATTAGGAATGAATTAAGCCTTTTCTACTATACTTATTTATTGTTCCATTAAGACCTTTTCTTCGCATGTATTTCACTAGCAGTTTCCCGGAGTTTTACTTGCATTATACTCGGTTTTATGGAAGTTTTGGCATAGAAAGTAATGACAAACCTTCCTCTTGCCTTTTTCTGTATGTTGGTAAAATTCCGAACGAAAATCTGATCAGTTTTTGCGAAAAAATCTATTAATACAGACAGAGATACTACAGCTTTTGGGGGTTTTATAATTATGTAAGATGCTGCTATTTAAGGCAATATATTAGGTCAAAGAGACATGGACAGCTTGAGGCAGTCAGATCTAGTACTTTAGCAGTTGAAATCGAAGCACAGCAGTTATCAATGGCAGCTTCGAGATATTGACTATGACTGCTCCAGGTCCATAAGCCATATAGCGGGGTCTAGATCCAAATAGGGGTCATGTAACGTCATATAGTGGTCACTAGTCATAGCATCCAGGATCGGAGAACATGTTTGTAGACTATGTCTTGTAGTATGTAGCAAGTATATGAAATTGATGATATCCCTAACTGTTTGGCCAGTCTGTATATGCTCGCCCTTAGAGAAACAAATACAAAACAAAAGATGAACATAATCCTTTTGACAAGAATGAATGATGGAGAAGTCCTGTGTTCCACATTCGATCTACGTGATGGATTACACGGTATCCTCAGGATATAACTTGTGTCTGCTTGTGTTGTGTGTACTTAGCTTAATGTTATGACAGCAAAATGAATATATATAGTACTAGCAGCGCCCCGCGGTTTCACCCCCGTTGTACCCGCAGGAATTTGGGGTAAAAACTTTAATGTACCAAATTTCATTCAAATCGGTTCAGTAGTTTTGGCGTGAAAGCGTAACAGATAGACAGGCAGAGTTACTTTCGCATTTATAATATAGTTAGGATTGTACAAAGTGATTTTTATTCCTGCTGAACAAAATGTATTGGTGGATAGGTCTCTACTGAATCTGGGAAAATAACGTAAGCACGATCTTACAAATGTTCACACTAGCACCATATTATATTGGATCGAGTGTGGAACCACCGCGCAGAACAGCTGTCTATTATATTACTACTACACACACATCAATTAATATTTTATGTATGTGGATTTGAGGGTTAAAATATTATTGAAAGTACTAGCCTATCCCATTGCTGCGCAAAGACCTCTCATTTCACTGAAGATATCAGTAAAGCAGTCAGAAGTCCTTATTGTTAAAACGCTTATGGATTAAGTCTTTTAAAAAAGAAGGTTATGGTAAATAAACCGCGGAAGTAAGTAATGGGCAAAATCGAAGGGCAAAGTTAAAAACGGCGTAAAACAAACTTTGTAAAAACTGAATCTGATTCAAAGTTCGTTTTCGTCTCGTCTAATCGAGTTTGATTCCCGAGAGAGTCTTTGTGATTTATAGTCCGTTACGGTGGAAGGTTATGGCAAAAATAGTTTCACGCCGTTACCGATGCGTTATTGGTAAATAAATAAAGAGTTTCCTTCTGTTTTCGGCAAATTGATTTTGTATCTAGTTGATTTATGAAGGGTTGATGTTGGTCATATGTTTTAGTTTACTTGTGCGTCGCTTCATTCAAGAATCGTAAAGTAATTTTGTTAAGTGACTGAAAACCAATATGGTCGTTTTTTCAACCAAATTCCTTCTGAAGAGGAAAAGTTTTGGTGACTGTATTCCATTCTTAAAGTAACCATTCTTACGCCCCTTAGACGAAACTGTCTGGTTGGAAAATCAGTCATATTAATTAGTTTACATTCTAGACCTTCTAAGAAGAAACAGTTGTAATTAACCGAAAGTTTACTACAAAATAACACCTTATTACCCCCTATTACCTTCGTCTACACACAAAACACTGGTCCAATTAACTGTCCAAGTTCGTTGACTCACCAAGACACGAACGTGGGTCAAAGCGTTTTCATTAAAACCTGAATAGGCTTTTATAATAATCGGTGTTAGTCGGTGGACGGTGTTAGTGCCAATAACCGCTCCTGACTTTCATTATTGCTAGGGATGTGTTGGTCTACTTTGAACGAGCGTAGTTTGAGTAAGCGATGTTAGCTCATTGCGGTTGTTGCACGTACGAGAAGCCAGCATAGCTGATGTAGCTTACGTGCAGCTCAGTTCCTACTTGGCCGGCCGGATAGTGGCATTTCTATCTGAGCGCGTTTTCTATCGTTAGACTATGCCGGAGGCATTTAGGCGTTCTAAATACTTGACACCATGGTCGGCCATTGACCTACTCGAAATGATGAATGAGCGATCAACTTAACAACGATCGCTGCATGTAACATGCAGTGAACAAAACAGGGCTAGGAGGACTATAGGCGGCTGCAGTCCGTTACTGCAGCAGTCAACTAATTTGGTGCTCACAGATCGGCGGCATAGTGATCATGTGCGAAGAATGAAGATAACATTTGGTGTCTGAAGTAGGATTAAATGATTCCGGAAGGCGCATTAGGTAAACAAAATAATTAAATAAAATAGAGGTACGCCATATTTTAACCAGTGTAATAGCATCAAGCCTTTTAAAGCCTTTTTACTCAAAATACTATTATAATATGACCGGATCCAAAGTTCAGTGAAAGTTACGACTTCATTAGGATAAAGTTAATGTCGGAACTTGGCAAGGAATTGTTGAAATAATAAGTACATTTGAAGGGAAAATTAGATTCGAGTCGAGGGTACGGTCTGTAAATTAATTGGATCGGAATATTGTTTCATGTAACATTATAGAAATATGTACAGGGTGGAAACGATAAGATCTCCTGAAGCACTTTCAGTACCAGGAACTCGTTTTTCGCTATCTTGTATTGTTTATCAATAATCGAAAACTCTTTTCACTCTGTAGTACTGTAGTACTGACTAAGGGTCTAGACAGACGGACTGCAATTCAACTGCAATCCGACTGCCAAATGGCAGTTCAGATGCAGTTTGAATGCAGTTGGCTCGACTGCAATCAAACTGCACGTCGACGGGCAGTTGGCGTGCAGTTGGATTGCAGTCTGAGTGCAGTTACAACGACTAACTGCACTCAGACTGCAATCCAACTGCACGCCAACTGCCCGTCGACGTGCAGTTTGATTGCAGTCGAGCCAACTGCATTCAAACTGCATCTGAACTGCCATTTGGCAGTCGGATTGCAGTTGAATTGCAGTCCGTCTGTCTAGACCCTTAGATTACGTTAAATAGGAGTCCAATATAAAAAGATAGGAACTTACATCATTTATAAGATAAATCGCAAATGAATAATAGGCTTTGTAGTGATTGATATGCCCCGCCGCCCGCACCGATTGTATATATATAACAATACGACTGGTTACCGTATTCTTTATAGTACCTACTTATATATAGGTTATTCATAAGTAGTATCCTATATAATAAGAGTAGTAGTTGTGCCTATGTTGAATGCTACTAAGGAGTTCATAATTTTGCATCGCAGTTGTGGTACACAAAAGCTCAGAATAAGCTCACACGCCTCTATACAGCCTATATTCCCTTCCTTCCTTATACAGCGTATTTTTTGAATTCCCCACGTTTCTAATTAAGTAAAAAATGTCACTGTATTCGCATTTCGCACAAACCGCTGACCACGAATAAATTATAACACACCACATTTCCAATTTGCACAAAACCCCACATGTGAATTACCAAATTAATATTCCGAGCAAATAGTCCATTTTTCATGACAATCTTAGCCCCTACCATGTGTACAATTATTCGATGTCCTAGTACGGTGTAACTCGAACGTGCTTCGAGTTTTTCAACATCGAGTGTTTGTGCTAAGAAGTAAAGATTTTTAGTAGACGTGAAGTAAAACTCAAGAGTCAGATGCAGCGAAGCTGATGGCGACTGGCATGTTTTAAAAAAAGAACTTTGAAAAAATAGATACAGGGATCACTAATTATTTTTATGGCTGTATTTGTACGCGCTTTTCTTTGAAATTAAGAATCTGAGTTGAATTATTCTTTTTGAAATGCATAGCCACATTCAACAAGGAAGGTTATAGGCTATTTTACATCCCTAAAATTCCCACGGGAACGGGCGCAAAGCGGGTGAAACCGCAAAGCGTTGCTAGTTTAACACAAAATGGTTCTATATTTGATTTAGTTTCATTGATTTGTGCTTTAAACGATCGTGGCTCTAAAATGTACTTATGTAACTCTGCTGAACCGTATTTTTCGAAAACGTAAAGTATTATTACTATTAAAGTGAGTATTTTTAGTAGTACTGGCACTAATACGAAATGATTTCCGTTTAGGCTAATACCGCTAATATTATGCTAATGATATGGTTAAATAAACACGATAAGAGGATTTGAATTTAGCTAACTGTTTTATTAGGGATGTTAATGATTACATGCATTTAGTTAGTACTTGGATTACCTTTTAACCGACTTCAAAAAGGAGGAGGTTTGTCCATTTGACCTTATGCTTTTTTTTTTGTTCCAGTAGATGGCGTTGTGTGAAAATTTTCCCATTTTTAAAAATAGTATTAAGGTATAGGTAGATATAGATATACTTAGATGAATTTATCGTGGACAGTTTTCTTTCTAGAGTTTTTTGTCCTAAAGTACATTTAACATACACTCTTACATTACAACACTAGTCGTGTGTTCCTTTTTCAAAATGTTCGAGTCATCACTGTTCAATGAGGGTTTTCTGAAATGTCCCCACTAGGCGGCAGCACTGAGACGTGAGGTCCAGAATTCTGTCAAAAGTGTCATTTTCGCCCTAAAAAACCCTCATTACCCCTTAGCACTCTTTTAACCAATCTTCCTTAATTCCTTCATAAAGCACACTCTATTATTTCCGAACCATATACCTTTAAACATTTTTATCGAAAAAGTATTCACAAATAAAAGATTAAACAAGTCTGAAGCAGTCTCCGTGATGAAAGAGGCTTGCGGTTGGACTCAAACGGTAACGTTGCGACTCAAAAGGCTCATCAACGTAAAACCTCTTTGATTCGTCGACAGTAACTAGGAGTTACATTTCATTACCCTAACTAGGTTTGTTTGTGGTCTGTCTGATGTATTCATGTGATAACACCGGCTATTTGCTGCTATTTCTCTCGTATTCAGAAGTTTGTGAGAGAGGAGAAAAGTCTGTAGTGTGTTGTGCATAACTTAATAGTTATGGTACGAGTAGGTAGGGTGGATTTTATAAATCGCTCAGTATGGGTGGGTCTGAAACTCTTTCTGTATAACCTGTATGGTATATTAATTATTTACAAAAGAAACACCCACATATGAGATGGTTTAAAATATTTTTATCACTACCCAATGTATCCTTTACAAGTCAGGCCTCCAAACCAAAAAATCTGTCTTCACCATCATTTACTATTGTTACTAACATGCAGATTTCATAGTATTATCTTGAACTCGAAATAATGTAGAACAATCTTTAATCTCGCCTGTGACATCCACAAATGAGGGTCGTTATAAAGTTAAAAGGATTCTCCGCTACTCGGTGCTTGACGGAGTATTAAAAAGGATAAAATGCGTAAAGAAAACTTCCTTTCAGTGTAATCGAGTTGGTTTTATTAAACGTCTTCAAAAACGGAGGAGGTTTCTCAATGCGACCGTATATATGCTTTAATTATACAGTCGACGTCTCATTATATACTAGCAGCGCCCCGCGGTTTTACCCGCGTTGTGCCCGTTCCCGTGGGAATTTCGGGATAAAATGTAGCCTATAGCCTTCCTCGATAAATAGACTATCTAACAGTGAAAGAATTATTCAAATCGGTTCAGTAGTTTCTGAGATTAGCGCGTTTAAACAAACAAACAAACAAACAAAACAAACTCTTCAGCTTTATAATATTATATTAGTACTAGCAGCGCCCCGCGGTTTTACCCGCGTTGTGCCCGTTCCCGTGGGAATTTCGGGATAAAATGTAGCCTATAGCCTTCCTCGATAAATAGACTATCTAACAGTGAAAGAATTATTCAAATCGGTTCAGTAGTTTCTGAGATTAGCGCGTTTAAACAAACAAACAAACAAACAAACAAACAAACAAACAAACAAAACAAACTCTTCAGCTTTATAATATTAGTATAGATAGATGTATGTTGTAGCGCTAGTGACGTAGTTTAGCTACGCGATGTTAATTCATTGCTTTTGTTAAGCAACGTGTAGGCTACTTGGATGGGTGGCCGATAGTGGCATTTCAACCTGAGAGCTATTGTGCTTTGAAACTTTTTAAAATTGTCGATTGTTTCAATCGTTAGACCATTTCGGTATCATTGAGGCGGTTTAAAAACTCAGACACCTTCTCGAAATTAATGAGCCGCTATCCTAGATGATACATTCAGTAATTTTGGAAAAAACCGGGACCGACTGCTTAAGGCTTGGATACCCCAGCCATTTCGACATTTGAGGGGGTGAAGCAGGCGGTGAAGCCGGGGAGGAATAGTACGCGCAGCGGCCGTCGCGGCGGCGCGGCGCTGACGTCACTCTATGAGATACGGGGCCCGCGTGCGGTCGTTTTGTAACAGAAGATTGCGAAGCGCTTAATTATCTAATTCACATAATAAAAATCAGTAGTAGATATTGAATTGGGTAGAATAGTCATCACATTGATAAAATAGATTCTAACAATCAACATTTTATCGCATTTTGTATTTATCTAAATTACGTACATATCCTATCCTACTAATATTATAAATGCGAAAGTTTGTGAGGATGGATGTATGTATGGATGGATGTATGGATGTATGTATGTTTGTTGCTCTTTCACGCAAAAACTACTGAACAGGTTATATAAGCTACAATTTATAATGAATTTGTGTAATTTTGGTCCTAATAAATAAGTATTTGTAAAGCAAGTCGGAGAAAAATCACCACCGTACTGGTTTGACACATGTGACATGGTCGCCATGCGACGGCCTCCGTATGAGCACGAAGCCGAGTAGTTCCGATATACGTATGTCTTATATTTTAGTCGTTAATTTCAACGTGTGACGTGTCGTTACGATAGCATAACATTGCAATTAGTGAATGAAACCTAAGTACAGGAAGAATCATTTTGCTTATCTCGAAGGCCGCGGGTTCGAATCCGAACATTACGATTCATTTTTATTTTCTCACATTAGTTTATCAAAACTCTTTTTCATTTGAGGTTGTGTAAAGTACCTTAATATTTTAGAAAAAATCTTAAAAAATATGCTGTATAAAATAAATTATCAAAATCGAAACACCTATTATAGGTATTTTTCGTTTAATTAATTTATCACTTTATCTATTGACTACTTTTGGAAATAAACCGTCTTATAAAATTTTATCCTACTAACCTACTAATCCTACTTCCTACTTCCTACTAATATTATAAATGCGAATGTTTGTGAGGATGGATGTATGGATGGAAAAAAATCTGCCCTCTAAGAGCTATCTTGGCGTGCGCTGCCTAAACTATTGGAGTTACACAAAGATGATGTACTCGTTTGTCTTTCGCATTAAGTCAGTGGTCGGCAACCTTTTGACAGGCAAGGGCCACAAAGTAGCCAAATAAAGTAAGGCGGGCCGCTTTTGTGACATAGGGGTATATTCGGAACCAAGAGAGTGCTACAATACGCAGGTGGGAGTGTGCTACGACGCGGAGGTAGCTACGATGCGGAGGTAGGAGTGCGCTACGTTGTGGAGGCGGAAGTGTGAAGAATATTAGACACATAATGTCGTTGACCAAATGATAGTTTGTTGCTAATGGTGGTTCTACCTACTATGTTTACTTCTTTAAGATATTTTTATATTGCCACAAGTGACGGCCACAAGTGACGTGTACGTGCGGGCGAGCAAGTAGTAACTAAAATAGAATAGTAAATTAAAGGAACTTGGGATACTATGGACCCTGGCCCAATGCACAACAGTGGCATGACTTATTTACAAGTCACTCTTTGACGGTCATATCGAAATCGACGGCCAACTCGGTGTTATGGCTACCGAAGAATAGAGTTGGGCTATGTTATGGACCATAACCGTGTTGCTCAACAGTAACATGACCCCATGTCATTTGAAAGCAAAAGGCGCCTCTTTTTGCTTCGGTTTAATAAAAAAATGTTTTAAACCATATACATATCACCAAACTTAATGTGGCAGACTAAATTCCATGCGAGCGAAGCCGCGGGCAAAAGCTAGTGTTTTATAATAACCTATTTTGAAAAAAGTTTATTTTTATTATAATGTCACAATAATCACATTTTAGGCGGCCCCTAGACCTACAATAACATTGTACAATATATTTAATTGTGCAATAAGATTGAATTGCGTTTGGATCCAAACGGTCAATTATATTGCACAATAAGAAAATCGTGCAATGTTTTCTTGTTCAGTCGAAGAATAGTTTGATCCCGAGCAACATATCAAATATTGCGCAATACTGACCCTACACGAAGCAATAAAAAATATGATGCAATAAAAATTAAACTCGCTCAAACTTTCGTTCAATCATTGCGCAGTCTTCAATATTAGCCCAAGACGATCAATTATATTGCACAATATTCAATATAATTGATCGTTTAGGGGCCGCCTTAATAAAATATAGAAAAAAAAGACGTGTGGCACTCGGGGACTGCCGCGGTAAAGCTATTGCATAGTTATTTTTTCTATCACTAGATGGCGTTAGTGGGGAGCGATAGGTTTTTTTTTCTATCATTAGATGGCGTTAGTGGGGAGCCTTAGGTTTTTTGCGCGAGGTTTTTTCGTTACGGAATTTCTGGATTCGGTCCCCGCGCTCAAGGCCCGCGATAGAAGCTATGCAATAGCTTAAAATATAGAAAAAAACAATAAGATCTCAATGAGAAAACACTATGAAGTTTCGTAGCACTGGAATGAAAAAAGCGACACACGTCCGACTAGCACGGCGCCTCAGCGCATACTGTCACTCTGGGTACAAAAGAGCGAGAAACACTACGGCGCGGAAATTGTAATGGCGACTCATTCGCAAGAATCTACCACCTTTCGTTGGAAATTTATTTTAATTACAAATATAATATTGAAACAAAAATTTTACTCCAACAGTCCTGAGTCATAGTTTATTTTACATCACTCAAATTAATTTTAGAAATATGCGTTTGAAATTGTTTAACAAACTAAGTGTTTAAAATTCACAAAGTAAGGTATAAAAGACCCAACTTTGTGATTATTTTCTATCGAGGAAATTAATAGTCATCGTGTTTCGGAAACAGTAGTGTCATTAAACATATGATCAAGATTAAAAACAAACAAAAATTGTTCTTGTAACGTTAAGACGTTTTAGGAACTCATAGGCCCTTAACGTGCCCTCCAAACGGTAGCGCTCCGATAGAAATACGACTTAGGTACTTGTTAGACTTTAATTTAATTAACATTTTATTGGTATGATTGCCGTCCTGACCGTGATGTTATAAAACAATGACTTATAAGATCCGTCTGAAAGACAAAAGCCTTCCACCAAATGAGATTATCAGTGCACAGTGGGAAGAAATAAAGATTAAGCGTAATTCTTGTACGAGGAAAATGCAAACATAACATATACATCGCATATCTACTTCAAATTGCGAAGTTCTATTCTTATTGCGAACTTGCGAATGTCTTGTTCTCATTTCCGTCTAACCAGAAAGCAGGACCTAAATTAAAAAACCATCCACCATTTTCTACGTTCCTAAATTAGCATCGTACTTTCTCTCTCAGTAAACTACTGACAATTTATTTTTAATTCCGAGTAACTGTCGGAGAGGCGTCACAAAGGGCTCGCTTCCCAGTGCAGTTCCTTGTGACGTCATCGCGTGGAAAATGGCGGCCCGGACGAGACGCTTCGTTCGCAAAGTTTTCTTTTGAATATATTTTTTGTGTATTGTTCCTGCTGTTGTAATAATAAACGGTGGGTGCTTTTTAAGATGTGTTGAGGGTAGGAAGAGAGATATTTTTTGTATTGTTGGAGGTAAGTTGGTTTAAGCTTAAGTTTTCTTTTTTTACTATGTGAGAGTTTATGTCGGTGAGAAGCGATGGCGAAGGTGATTACAGGTTAATAAAGAAATGAACTCATTTGTTCATTTGGAATAGGTCAGTGAATTATAATAGGTATGTACATAAGAGCTAGCGATCTTTATTTCTTTTCGATTCTTTAAAAATCGCTTATCGCTGCTACAGTCGCCATTGCATCTCGTTAGAGGCTAGATACAAGTCCTTTAGGCATCAATAGTTCACAGAACTTGGTTAAAAATATCCAAAAATAACATTAAATAGTGATAAAGGTCGCCCTTAAGTCACCCTGTATCAATATAGTTTAGTACTATACTCGGAATTTTTATTAGATTCCAGATTTGACATTAGCTACTGTCATTTTGTGAAATAATGATACCACATATAATAGTGTAGTGTAGTGATACGAATATCTTATTTCATTGCGAATCGATATTTTGTATCCGATATGTATCCGATGTATTTTCTCATTGTTTTTTACTTATTATTAAACTAGATTATATAAGCTTTTTTTTGACACCAATATATAATTACTTGGAATGAACAGTCTAGCACATTAACCAAAACAAACAACGTTTTTTTTTCTGTTTTATTTGTCATGTTCCTTCATGATCACATTTTTTTATTTATTTCACACACAATTATAAAAGAAAAGTCTCAGATCGTTAATTAATCGTCAAAACTAAATTATCGGTTCAGAAATATTTAATTTCCTGATATACCTACTTAGTTTACGAGAGTAAAATTATAAACGAGAAGAATCGATCCGGAAATATTCCATTTCCATATCGAATAATTTCGCAACGTCACTATTTAGTATTTGTCATAATGTTGCAACACTGAAATTGTCAAATCTGGAATCTAATTAAAATTTTTAGTATAGTCAGTGGGCAGTGCGGTGATTACGTCACGTCCGCAAGCCGCACCGCAAGCCATGCTGGCCAAACACCGGCCAAACACTGGCCAAGCACTGGCCAAGCTCGGCCAACACATGACCACTGTCACACACTGAATAATAGTTCTGTCCCCACTGCCGATGCCGCATTGTGCGAACAATATTTATTGGACCATTCGTCGTGAATTATTCTCCGGTTGAATCGTTTCAGAGGATAATTGACTAATTGGTAACGAGTAGCTTTTTTAAATGTTTTGTTTTTCTGTTGTTCTATGTTTGTGATGCTCTATGGGCGTTACTTTTAAAATTAGAACTTGGAACTCGACTTTCAAAGTCGAAAGTTTGGGAGTATATTAACACACGAGTCGAAAATTTGGGAGTATATTAACACACAAACAGCTCTCCACCAAACAAAACAACAGTTGAACAAAACAATTACAAATTAAAATAACTTTCAATCAAAGTTTAGTAAGTACTTTAGTAAAGAAAAGTTTTTTTTCATGGAAGGCCAAAGTAAGTACGTAGGTACGACGTGAGGATAAATAAAATACATTCAAGCGTCCTAGTAACATTTATAATAGTGTTGTTTCATATATTTTCAATCAAATTCATTCACAACTCAAATAGCGTTTAATAAAATCGAAGAGAAAAGGTTTCCAATAGAATATTAATATTGTAAGTTAAAAATTCAAGAGAACGCAATCGAATGCAAACGATGGAAATGAATGGCTTTGATCGATATTCAATTAAGGGGCGGCTTTTTGCGGCCGGCAGGAAACAACTAGCCGCGCGGCGCGGCTTCACTCGGGGCTCACTTCATAGTTTTGAATAGTTTTTACGTTAAGTCATAGGGCAAAATAATTAATCGGCATATAAATCTCATTTCAATTCTAAATGTTTCCAGTCGTTCGTTAATAAACAAAAAAACATGGATTCGCGATATTAAAGTGAGTTTTAAGCATATGGCATAATATCCAATTTAGATAAGTGTAAAAGTAAGCATATATACTCTTTGTATTTAACTTTTCGCTTTAACGTACTGCAAGTAGAGTTCGTTTTTTCGTGGATCGGATGAATGTTCAGTGCTCCCTCTGCATATGACGTCATAGCGGGATGTATAGGGGAGGGGGTTCGTTCAGTGAATAGTCAAACTAATAGTTTAATAATATTGAATACTCATGTTGTGATATCAATATGTACTGCTTAGTCGTTATAGGTGTAACATCAAACCACGGTATTCAAAATTTTTGGCTCTATAGTTAAGTAGGTAGGTATATGGTTATAAAATAAAATCAATGTTATGTTTAAATTATTTTGCTTGTAGTGACATCTGACACAAATAACAATTCCAATTTCAAATACTTCTACTGTTAGTGGACAGTCGGTTACCTACTTTTTTATTCAATGAGAGTTTTCAAAAAAAGACACTTGGCAGATTTCTGGACCTCCCATGGGACCTCACGTCTCAGTGCTGCCGTCTAGTGGGTGTCATTTCAGAAAACCCTCATTGGGTTTATTTTATTATGCCCTTGCTAAGTTCACAAACTTATATTTGAATTTAGAAAACTTTGCTTCAGCACCAGTCCAAATTTTTGATTCCATATTTAAAAGCGAGTCACCGTTTTAGCCTTGGCTTTCATAACACACTCTACCTAAAGTCATAGAGAAAATACAAAATCTGTACCCTCTGTTACTACGCGGTAAGTTTATAAGTGGCCTATTTTTCGTTCATCACGTATGCGAGCTGTCTATTTATTCATAAGCACGGATTCTATGCGTTACAATGCTCTGGATTTTATTCAGCTATAAGAATAATGTAGAGAAAGCAAAAATACATAGAAATTGTTAATTAGGAAGGATAATGCACGAGAGAAAAAAAGGTTTGCAGTTATTTGTAGGTACGGGTGTAGCTACAGCTTCCGGAGTATTCAGTGAGAGAAGAAGAAGTGCTTCGGTGTAGTTGGTCTATACAATATGGTGTTGTGCAATTACAAAAGAGGGGAAATGACCAGGTATCCCCTACACTGTCTTTTTAATTTGTATGATTAAATGTCCATAACCTTCAATAAAAATATCAGTGTCGGTGGGCTACCAAAACAGTCAATTATTCTCTGTAGATCCAGTGACCAAGATCCAATTGGTTGTATTGAGAATATTTTTTCGCAATAAATCTTTTTTTAAATACTACGTCACAAAGAAGAGAACATGACTAGATCCATATTGGTTCTATTAGGAACGCTATTTATAAATACTACGTCACAAATTGGATCCACTGAGAATAAAAATGAAACAATAGATTCGGTGGAATGTAGAACGCATGTAAAATAAAATTCGGTGGAACGCATGTAAATCTATCAAACATTTTTGAGTTTATTGCGAACAAAAAGACATACGGCCAATATTGCTTTTTAATATGTAAAAATAGTGAAGGCGACAGCAGGTCGTGCGCTAGTTACATATTACGAAGTGTCCATTCAAGTCCTCGATAGTCGGTTGAATATTTAATCTGCGACACTCGCCTCTTCCCACGGTTCCGTTTCCGCGAGGATGTCACATTGACCAGTCTATTTTACAACTAAATAGTTTAGTTCATACTTTAGGAGTATTCTTCTTTGAATATTTGCAACTAGCAGCGCGGTTTTACCCGCGTTGCACCCATTCCCGTGGGAATTTCGGGATGAAAAATTGCCTATAACCTTCCCGTTGAATTTGGTTATCTATTACAAAAATAATTATTCAAATCGGACTGATAATTCCTGGGATTACCTCGAACATACAAACAAACAAACGTACAAATTTTACCTTTTTATAAATTAGTATAGATGATATTATAGATTAGTATAGATGAAACTGATCGATATGTCACCACATTTAAATTTATTTCCGCGAATCATACTAAATTTACCAACTTAGCTTTATAGCCGCACTGTACAGACGTTGGTAAATCTGGGTGGCCTATAAATAAAACTGATGTGCGGTATGTTTATGTAATTGTATCAGTTAGATTTCATAATACAAACTTAGAGCTTAGTTTGGGTCTAATTAACCGTGTGTGAATTTGTTCGGGTATATTATTTATTTACTTATTAATTATAGACAAGCTATAGCAAACACGCTATAGCTAATAGAGCTACAGCTGTTCTGAATTCAATTTAGTGGTACAAAGGTGAGTCGGCGCGGTTAAATGATTGTTCGTTACTGCCTATTGTGCCGTGTGTTCCCAGCTCGATGTTCAGTTTGTTCACGTTGTGAGGTTAAACAATTATAACTCGACACAGGTGTTTAGGAGTTTAATTGAATTTTATTGTGTTTATATTTGTATGTGTAAAGTCAGTCTTGGTTACGTTGGAGTAGCAATTTGAGTGAGATTGCTATTATTTCGCGAGTTCGCGTTGAATTAGCGATTCGATTCGAGTTTCTTCTATCCTGCGCAAGCGACCGTTTTGAAGCAAGCATGTTTTGGTGACGGTGTCAGTCCAAAATCGTATCTCCATCGCAAAATAATTCCAGGGGTGCCACGATACAAGCGACATGGCTACTAACAATATTGTAAGCAATCACCGTTCTTGTGATACAGCCTGGTGACAGGCGGACGGACGGACAGCGAAGTCTTTGTTATTACAAAGACCTTATTAGGTCCCGTTTTTACCCTTTGCGTACGGAACATGTACGGCCCAGTACATTATTTACTATGTTTAATGAGTATGGGACTGATCAAAGAAGTTTGCGTAGAGGTTAACCTTACCTTACCTTTGTCAACCTTTATTTTAATTACGTATTACTCATCAAAGTTAGCGTTTGATCGTGTAGGGTAGGGTTGTGTACAAGAGGGTACAGTATAAGATTTGGATGTGTAAGCGATATTGCTTGAAGATATTTCTAAGGCGTAAAGATTGAGCTTTGTTCGCGTTTTCTTGCTCACGTTCTATTGAACTTACATCTCCGTCTTAACTTACATACTTACAAGTCCGCATCTCAACTAGGTGTGCATAATATTAAGTTTAGTGAGACATTTAATTTTAATTAATTGCCGAAAGGGAAGGCTGATGACAAAAACATACTTAGGTATATTATGTAATTTTTTTGCTAAATCAAAGCATCATAAAGGTCATCGCCCTACCCACATTTAACGCTGGTTTTTAAAAGACAAAAGACTGTCATAAGACTGATTTGGATATACTTAGTCTCTGCTCACCCTGAAGGTCAAGCATGGGACACTGCTAAAGTGCTATTAAAATAAGAACTAAGTGGTTGAAAAATGTAGGGGCTAACTTTTAAATGTAGGGAATAAATGAAAAAGACGTATATATTAAGTGCTTTTTGTGCCTACCTACTACTAAAGATGCCTTATTATGTGCCATTAAATAAAGCACATATAAGCAAACTCATTACCCTAACAATTCAAACTTCAGCCAAGTTCTCCTCATTTTTGTTTTCATAAAGCTTAGCCCAACTTCCGTCCATTACAGCAAATTGCAACACAGGGTCAAAACATAACACCTACACACATAACCGGCAATTTTCTGAATGATTATTCCGTGCTAACACGCTAACAAATTACCACGTGAACATGCTGTTCATGTGTGTTCAACTTGGCATTTATCAAGGGCAACCTCCGACCTTACCGGTGCAACATACCTCGTCAAAACAACAGCATCTCGCTCCCGATCACTGTATACTAAGGAAGACACTACCGGCTGCAGCTCCCAGACACTGCTCAATTGACACGACACAAAGCATGTGTTAGTTGAGGGTTTGACGCGGATTTTTATTGATGTTTATGTGCCGGGGCTTCTCCGCCGCTCTCACGGGCGGCCGTGCGCGTCCCGGCGCGCCGCCTCTTTTCAACTGAACGTCCACTCCGAGCGTATTTTGCGCAGGCGTACTATGAGCCAGGATCGTCCGAAATTCACCCTCAACTTTACCTGACAAAACGGCCTCTCCACCACCGATTTTCTCTTCAATACCTCCTCTATCACGCCGTAACAAAGCTCTTTTTCCTATAACACTTTTGGGTTACTTATGAAGTTGTTTCGTAAAGACTGCGTGTGCCGCACTGCACACGATTGTAATTAAATATGTGTTTGACAATGGTATGAGTACTGGAGCTGTGACGTCAATCTGCCGAAGATGAGAGATGCTTTCACGTGGATGTGCTTGGATTAAGAGCTTACTGTAAGCTCCCTTTGTAACGAAACGTTAATACGTTTGTACGAATGTTGGATTATTGAACATAAAACACAATGTAATAATAGTTATCGCAAACTCTGTAATACACCTTGTAGTAATTTCCATATGGAATGGATGGACGCAAAGCTTAACTTGAAAAGGTAGGCATAGAATATTTTTTTATGTCTTTATTGCCATCCCAGGAATGAACCATAGCCGTCACGAAGTAGACTCCCAACGTGCCGCGCCACCGAGGCAGACCGGGAAGACGGTGTAGTGATGTCCTTGACGGTTTCGAGCCCAACTGTATGACCAGTTAGAACCTTGGATAGATACGTCTGAAGGTCAACGGGACATTTGCCCAGCAGTGGGACACGACAGGTTAGTAAAAAAGTCTATACTACATCTCTCTTGGTTCTTCCAACATAGACAAACTAACTGAGGACTAAGAAGTGCACGTAATGGTCATTTACAGGAGATAACATCCTGGGATTGATTACGTTACGATCTCTTGTTTTAAAACCCCTAAAAAGTTTACTTTTCAACCTATAGTAGGATTCTTCTCCACTATATATAATGTTATGTTGCTACGCTACGACTGTTATCATTGGTCAGTATCACAGTGGCAGATCGAGGGGGAATAGCTAATATAAGTGCCCGTCTTAATCATCTCAGTCCTCCCGTAAAAAAACAATTTTCCTTTGATAAACCATAATCTCATTAGGGTAGGTTTTACCGAATCAAAATTCCTTACGTAATGGCGAATTAATTTTAATATTTTTAAACAGTACCAAGGGCACGTAAAATTGACGATCCCGGTTCTGTTATCGTTAGACCATATCGGAGGCCTTTAGGCGGTCTAAAAACTGGAACACTAACCTACTCGAACTCACTTACTTATCAAATAGCATAACTAATCATAATTAACTCAGTTCGTAAGAAATAGTTCCCGTGGTCTATTTGTAGGCTGTTTCCACAATCGTATGTTTATTTCAGGCTGTGTTTGCATAGGGGCAATGCTCTTGAACCGAATCTATTTGTGATCTGCTCAATAGAGCTCGATTAGTCCCCAGTTCGTTGATACATTGATGCTGAAATAGAACTGAATAATACAATTAGTATTGGAGGTTTGATATATTTATGGAAGTCTACCTATTCTACTAATATTATAAATTATAGCAGCGCGCCGCGGTTTTTGGGCCTATTCGTTACAAACAAAGTTTTCCTCTTTATAATATTAGTGTAGATGTAAAAAGTTGTGAGGACTATGTCGTTACATGAGCCATGTCAGAGGCCTTTGGCGGCTCAATAACTTTGACACCAGGATTGGTCAGGTTGACCATCCACTCGATGGAGAAGAAGATTTGACGTCTCTGTGTAACATGGTTACACGTTTGTAACAACATACCTAATGCAGGCCCAACCCGATATCAATTACTTCTAGGAATAGACTTACTTCCAGTACTTAGAGCCTAACATTCAGACAAATCTAAACCTAGTTAGGTGTCTAGATGCACTAGATAGTTCGGTTGCGCCCTAGCTCAGTTTCCTATTAATCAGTTTGCGCCAGCTACCTGGTTTCCTGCGGCTACCCTCAGATAAAGGCCTTCCGCATAGCCGCCGTATTTCCTGTGTACTAGTTCAGTTAGGAAGCCTATTGCAAAACCTAGATTGCAAGTTGCATTTACCAGCTAAATTAATTGATACAGATATGATGATGAATTTATATCATGTACGTAGAAATATTCTTCGTATTCTGTTTACTATCACTACATATGTAGGTAGTATAAAACAAAGTCGCTTTCCGCTGTCTGTCTGTCTGTCTGTCTGTCTGTCCCTATGTATGCTCAGATCTTTTAAACTACGCAACGGATGTTAATGCAGTTTTTTTAGATAGAGTGATTCAAGAGGAATGTTTATTAGTATAAAAATCCCGAAATTCCCACGGGAATGGATACAACGCGGTAGTTGATAATAAAAATAAATTCAGAAATGTTAACATCGATAATTTGTTTGAGACAGAGCTTCTTATTTTATTTAAAGTTGGCAAATGATAAATCGTCGAAACAAGTATGGAGTTGTTATAAATTCATGATACCTAGACTTAATTTCGACCAACTCTTACAACCTTCGATAGCTCAGTTGGTAGAGCGGTGGACTGTAGAGGTTACTATGTTGATATCCATAGGTCGCTGGTTCAAATCCGGCTCGAAGGAACGGGTGGTTGAATTTTTGACCCTTAACTTTATGTAATTATTATTATTTTATTTATGAAAACAAAAATGGTTTTATTATATAAATAATAACTTATTCTGCTTAGTGAAAACTTGTCTTATCGATAATTTCATGAGAAATGCCACCTTTTTGAAATCGGTTAAAACCAGAACCGCTCTGTAAATAGGTATACTACCCACCCACCCATTCAGGTATTATAAAAAAAGAAATTTCCTCATATACGATGGAGATATTTTACTATAATATTTGTAGCTATATATAATTGGAATATTCCCGAAAAATAATTATAACTAGAAAAATAATGATTCACAGAAAATATAACCGAATACAAAAGAAACGCTGCGGACAGGATTCGAACCTGTGCGGGCAGAACCCAATGGATTTCAAGTCCATCTCCTTAACCACTCGGACACCGCAGCTTATACCGAGAAGCACGAAAATAATGATTGTATTTGTAACGGATCTTGAATTAACGGGACTTAATATTTTTTAACACCATATTTTTTGTTCAACAGTAACTATAAGATTATATTGATAATAGATGTTTGGGAGAGACCTTCCCCAAAAAACGATTATAGAAAAGATAATTTTTATTTTTTTCTCAAAATGAAATATTATGATGTTCGATTCACATATTTTTTTAAACGAATTGTAAATAATTGCAAAATGCGAATAAATAAAAAAATATTATAAATGCGAAAGTTTGTGAGGATGGATGAATGTTTGTTCATCTTTCACGCAAATCCTATAAAACGGATTTATATGAAACTTTACAGTAATATAGGTTATACATCAGGATAACACATGGGATACATTTAACCCCGAAATTCCTGTGAAACCGCGGGGAGTAGTACATAATATGAATATTAAATATTTTAATTTCACGCCATCTAGCGGCAACCTTATCAAAACCAATATAGTACAGCTACTCATTACTAGATGGCATTGTCGTTATGTATTTTTTTAGCTACTCATCACTAGATGTCGTTAGTAGGTTAAAAATTACTATTATTTTATTTCTTTAATTCTTTACTTTTCCGTTATTTATGTTCTTACCTTTCTATATTGAGAAGAAAGAAATGAGAATAATCAAAAAAAAGATCTTAATTACTAATTGTTAAGTACCTAGGTAGGTCTTACGTTGTAACATTGTCTAGGTAGGTAGATATATGAGTAAATTGAATAATGCAGGTCTTACTTTTTATGTTGAAATAGTATAATACTAAACACCATGCTATAACTCGGTATGTAAGTGTTTACCACGAACTTACGTTACTACGTTTTACAACGGTACATAATTATCTATAAATGTACGAGTATATAATATATCTTATATAAGTAAAGAGGTTAGTTTAAATAGGTAAAGTTTCTAACTTTGTTTTTTTCTAAGTACCTAGGTACCTACCAATCCGATTTGTATAATTATTTCTGTAATGGAGACACATTCAACGGGAAGGCTATTTTTCATCCAAAAATTCCCAGGAACGGGCCCAATGTGGGTAAAACCGCGGGTCGCTGCTATTCTTATACAAAGAGGTAAAATTGGTTATTCTGTGTGTATTTTCAGGCTGAGCTCGGAAATTACCAGTCCAATACGAAAAAATATTTTTGTATTCGGTAGGATATATTCAAGAGGAAGGTATAGGCTATGTTTTATCCTGAAATTCCCACGGGAACAATATAGATAAAACCGCGGAGCCAAGTAAAACAAAATACATAGGCCTTATTCATAAATGCTTATTAACATCACTTTAGCTATCAAATGGTTTGTCTCTTTCCGACACACGCTATTTGACAAAGATCGAAAGAGAAAAAACACTGTTTAAGTTAAATATCGTTTATGTATAAGACGGAGAGTATAAGTAAGTTAGTACCTATTTAAGTTATTATAATGTAAGGACACAAATTGTAGTTTAAAATCGTTAAACTAGTTGGAGTCGCCCGTTTAAATTTAATGCCCGTTTAAGTAAACATAATACGATCGTTTACTGGCGATTGTTCACTAGTCTCAACTTAACTGCTTCAAATTCTACTTTGTTTATGTAAACTGGACACTTAGGTACAACTCCTACAAGTACTAATAGGTAACCTATTTCATTCTAGACTTGCGAATTATGAGCGATAAGTTATTCAAATAGATTATGACGTGTTATATGACTAGTGTCAGCTGCATCATCACTACATAGTATTAAAACAAAGTCGCTTTCCTCTGTCTGTCTGTCTGTTTGTTCCTATGTATGATTAGATCTTTAAAACTACACAATAGATTTTGACGCGGTTTTTTTTATAGATAGAGCGATTCAAGAAGAAGGTTTAGGTGTATAAAAATTCCCGAAATTACCACGGGAACGGGCACAACGCGGGTAAAGCGGGCCCTGCTAGTAAGAGTATTTAAAACGGACATAGAAGTTATATGTCTATAAGGCAACGATTACACGTAAAGTATTTACTGTGATCCGTCAATACAGTATTTATTGATGGATTACAGTATTTACTGATGGATTAATACACCAGCCTACACGTACAGTATTTATTAATAGAACAATATAACACTTCTGACAATAGTAACACCTTTTTTAATCATAATCCGACGGATCATCATTACAGAATCAAGAAATCTAGAAATCCATCAATAAATACTGTCATCTATCAATACATTAGGTTACACGTTCAGTAAATACCACGATACGTGATATTTACTGTTGGATCACAGTAAATACTTTACGTGTAATCGTCGCCTAACGTTGTACTAATCTAATCCACCAAGTATCATTGTTTATGGTATCTCATTTCCATTCTTCATGACAATAAGTTTACGTGACCGTCGCGTGCGCAGGTCTCGTAACACAATCGCATACGCACTACGGTTTCTTTGAAACATCCATTTGTCTTGGGTATCAGATGAATAATGATCGATCGGTGCACGGTGACGTCACGACTCACATCTTTATGTGTGATGGTTCTGGGTAGGTACCTGAAATACTTACGAGTATAAACTAGCAACGCCCCGCGATTTTACCCGCGTTGTACCCGTTCCCGTGGGAATTTCAGGATGGAAAGTAGCCTATAACGTGACCGTTGAATGTGGCTATCCATTACAAAAAGATTTTTTCAAATTTCTGTCCCGGCTGTTTCGTTAGACCGTTGAACCTAAGACCATTTAAAAACGCTGACACCAGGGTTGGTAGTGTTGGCAGTGGTAATACCTCTATCATTTCGAGTAGATTAGTGAATTTACTTTAATTTACACGGGAACGGGCACAACGCGGGTAATACCGCGGGGCGCTGCTAGTGTTGGTATACTTTTCGAATAAAAATCACCTATACATACGTCTAGGCACTTATATCTTCCATACTCCTTCCCAGCCAATAGCATACCACAAGTACTACCACACTACTAATTCTCATTGGTACGACAAAGTCCTAAATTCCTAACCTTCGATATACTCTAAGGACCATTTGACAATAAGCGATCTCCTGAGGATCGGAAGCCACATACGATGCAACGTGCCTGCGCCCGCGGTTGACATACAATCCTACTAAACTAACCACAACGCAATTCATTCATTATAATTCTCTCTTTTTATTTTCTTAATGGCTTCTTTTTCTTTTAGATATGAAATTGAAGAACTTTCGAAATGTGTCAACTTTAATTAAGCTTTTTACTTAGGGTGCGTTTATATAATCTTGTAGTAATGCGCTGTGATTGGTCTCTGTCCGTGCGACGGGGCCCGCCTCCGTGCTACGGTCGCCCGCTCGGGTCCCCGCACTTTTGTATGAAACCGCGAGGGTGCCCGCTCGTGACGGGGCCCGCGCGTGTGCACGCGCGTGGACAAGCCACGGACAGTTTTCAGGGCTTAGTCTGTTGAAATTTTGAAACCTAGTCGATAATATCCCTTAAATAAAGTCAGCCCTTTAAAACTTTGACCATTAGAACCTTGTCATAGTCAAACTTCTACAAATCTTAGTAATATGTCATTGCACTGACATTGGCGTAATTGCGATGAAAAACCAGCTGAAGTCATTAAACTAAAATTGAATGGAACATGCCATTCATTGGTCATTTTGAAGTTTCTTAACAAGACAAAGTGCTAAAATGGTACTAAACTAGTGCTTGCATCTGAACGCGGATCTAAGTTCCCACATTAGTGAAGTAACTTTTACATAAATGGTTATATTACAAAGATATTTACCGCAAGAAATCGATTCACCATGAAAGGTAGAAAGAAACTAAGTGGTTCAGCTACATGGTGAGTATGGTAAGGTTTACATCATACTTACTTAGTCATAAAACACTTTCTTCATTTTATATATGTACTAGCTGCGCCCCGCGGTGTTACCTGCGTTGTACCCGTTCCCGCAGGGATTTCGGGATAAAATGTATCCCATATTCTAACGTATAACCTATATTACTGTAAAGTTTCATCCAAATCCGTTCAGTAGTTTTTGCGTGAAAGAGCAACAAACATACATCCATCCATACATACATCCATCCTCACAAACTTTCGCATTTATAATATTAGTAGGATAGGACTAGCAGCCGTCCAGTAGGTTTTCGTAAAAGAGTAATTAACATTCATATATACATACATCCTCACTAACTTTCGTATTTATAATATTAATAGGATGCATACTTTTACCACGGCATATACCTATTTAGTGATTAGTAATCAGTCACAGACAGAAAAAAATGAATATTGTTATCAAGTTCTTCGATTACTATATTCTAAGTATGTTTTCAATACCTAAGGGCATACTAAGTAAGGTTTGAGTAGTTTAGTGGCCAATCCTGGTATCTGAGTTTTTAGACCGCGTAAAGGCCATGGTCTAACAATTGAAACAACCAGGACCGACAATTTAACGTGCCTTCCAACGGGCATACTAATCAAGTCCCTTATTGCGAAGAATGTCAGTCAAAATTAGTACCTAGTTATTTTCAGCAAGTTTTGACATATTTTTTCATTATTATAATCTACTAGCAGCGCCCCGCGGTTTTACCCGCGTTGTGCCCGTTCCCGTGGGAATTTCGGGATTTTTTTTACATAAAAACCTTCCTCTTGAATCACTCTACCTATTACAAAAAACCGCATCAAAATCCGTTGCGTAATTTTAAAGATTTAAGCATACAGACAAACAGACGCGACTTTGTTTTATACTATGTAGTGATGAGATAAGATATCAGTGAGCGACAGGCAGTCACTTAGTTATCTTAAGCATAATTTGAGCTTGGGTATCTAATGTGTACTTACATAAGTTTACGAATCCAATCAATCGAAGTAATTTCAAACAAACGAAGAATGCAAATATTGATCTGTATGTACCTAAGTAAGAACATTCTTCGCGAGAACGATGAATTTTAATTTGTTTCCAACTGAATCATCAAAATGTTTGTTCCAAGTATTCAAATTAACCTGCGCGTACGCATGATAGCAATCTCCATTGTTTTAATTGAACACAAAAACTTCATGAATCATTCACAATATTAAATTATAATTAATTTTTCTTTGTTTTGTTTTGTTGCTATTGATTTATATTGTTTTTTGGAGATGTTTCAAAAATGCATTTACATTGTAAGTATCTAGGTACCTACGTATTTACTCGTATACATTATCTATCTAGGAAATCATAATAATATTAGAAGTTCAAGAGAATGTGTCAACTTTGACGTTGTTAAGCACCCAATAATTCTTGGTACTTAATTAATCGCTAGCTAAGTACTAAAAAGGTAGGTACTCGTATGTTCCAGGTAGGGTACAAGGACTCACTGACTGGAGTCGCGAATATTCTTAACTACCGTCATGTGAGCCGCTAACGACGGAACACAGTAAGTATTTCTAAACCAGAAATGATCCCCGTAATAGAGATGCATATAACCTATCGTTTTCCCGAGCGAAAAAAATACCCTACAAACCAAAAAAAGTTGTATTTAGCGAGGTAGAATCTGCGAGAGACGGTCGACAAGGTGAGTTCGTTGGAAAGCTAGCTACACGCACGACAAGCAAACTGATTAGCATTCTTCAGCTTATCATTTCATTCAGAGCGGTGCGGAGTTGTGCGGAGCTTCACTGACCAATCACAATCCAATACGGAAAGATTTTGACAATGTCAACAAGTTGTTTGACAATTTCAAAGCCTTTTGATTGGTCCATTGCTCCGCACAGCTCCACATAGCTTTAATGGAAACGCACCTAATACCTATTTATACTTAGCTATTAAAATCTGACAGTAGGTACTATTACGTAGTTAAAGTCGTAGTTGATCGGCACGAACTTTCACAAAACATTAGGTTGTATCGTCATGACGTATGAGAGCTCAATCACAATCTTGAAGGTATACTTAGCGATATCCTGAGGGTATCTGATAAACTGGTATCACTGACAATTGACTGACATATCGTATCTTTAAATATCGCACCTTGACTGGTAATTTCAACATTGGTTACGGTGAAGGTTTAATTTGAATATTGATCAAATTATTACTAGGAATACTTTTTTTTCTATGTCGATGTAATTAAACAAATATGGCCGATTTTTCGACCAGACATTTTCTTTATAGATTTTTCGACCAAAAACAATTTCTTTTATAGATGAAAAAAGAACCTTACTTTATGAAGTATTCTTTCAAATATATAGTACTAGCAGCGCCCCGCGGTTTTATCCGCGTTGTGCCCGTTCCCGTGGCAAATTCGGGAGTTTTTATACTTATAAACCTTCCTCTTGAATCACTCTATCTAGTTTCAGAGATCTAAGTATACATAGGGACAGACAGACAGATAGACAAAGGAAAGCGACATTGTTTTATACTATGTAGTGATTCTTACCAATATGTATGGCGAAATTCTAGCAAAGATAATTTCTTTAAATAAAGCAAATATATTCAGGGCAGAAGAATAAAATCACTAAACTTTTCCTTTACAGACACAAAAAAGGCCTAAGGCCAACTATTCTATATAAATATACCTTTTCTAAGAACCAAGCACAATTAAAATCTCTTAGAGACTTAGAACAATGAAATATCCCCCGCCATGTTAAAAAGGATCAAAATAGATCAAAACATTTGACAATCAACCGATCAACACACTCATTAATGAACGACGAATAATCTTTATCTCTTGTTGTAATTTCATGAAGTTATTTTTGATTCTATAACCACCCACAGTCCACATCTCTGTAACCCAATGTATGAATGAGTGTAAAAGTACTGTTAGGGCATTTACCATGTGTGACATACAATGACATTTTTCCAAAAAAATAAGCATGACCAAGTTTGAAATTGTAAGTAATGTTAACCTTAGGTAAGTTTAAAATGTGATTGTATGCCCACAAAATTACTTATTATTATTCGAGTTTGTTAAGAAAAAAACATGCAATGTGGCTTTTTTCGGCTTTTTAATTGTAGATAATAATCTGACGAACCAAGAGTTACTAATGATTCCATAAGAAAGGTTAGTAAGTGATTTATGACAAGTAGGTAATCTTACAAAATCTTAATATAAATAAAATATAAAATTAAATCAGTTTCAGCAAATTGTCGGTTTTATTGACGTCTTTTGAGTTCGGTAGTAACCCTGATAGTACTCTTCTATCCTGTAATGGCAAAGTTCGTCGACCTTATTCTAGGAGACTTGGCACTATCCTTAAAGTTAATGTTCCTGGATGGATGCCAGAGCGGGCGATATGGTCAACTCAAAATCGGCAATGCATACAGATGTGGACTATAAAAGTGTCTCCTTTGGGTTATTGTACCAATTTATTGAGTTTTTCTTCTTACATTGTAGTACTTGGGACATAAAAAGGTCATGCGGTTATATATTAGCTTTGTATGATAGTAAAAACTTAATATAATCCAACCACATAAGTACTAAGACATATCTAAGAAGATAACCTATAAAATCCTTGCCATTATTTATTTATTATTCTTTCACAATAATAAAAGTATGGCGTCGATCTTATTTGCTCTGTCAAATGCCATTAACATCTTCTGCAAATAATTTCAACAAAAACGTTTAAATATTTATAACCGGCCAACACGTGTCTTGCAAAACACATGTGAGCACAAACAAGTCGAAAACGTTCGACCAAATAAAAGCAGAGAAAAAACGCTGTCAGTTAAAGTTTTTGTTTTTAATCATTATGTATGGAAAGTCATTGAACTCTAATTAATTACTTCATCGAGTGTTGATTCAATTAACGAACTTTTTTAAATAGATCCAGTTCTTGTTCCATTACCAATTCTTTTAAGTTTGACGTTTCGACGAAAAAATTGACAGCACACAATTGACATAAAACCTTTATATAGTAAAAATCTTTATGATGCCCGTTATGACAGGTGTCATTTCAATCAAAATAAAGTCAAACAAATTGTACCAAAATTATTCCTACTTGGCGTTACAGACTTCTTTTGTAAATGTAGTTAACTCTCAATCGTGAAAACTACCGAACTTTTTAAGAATGTTAGAGTTTAGTTCCACTCGAAAACTCCAAAACTGACTTTATTATTCGGAACAGAATTTCCACAAACTACAAATTGGTAGGAACTTTGTAAGAAGTTTGAGTTTTGTTGTACCTCTTTCGATTTTATTACCAAAGAGTTGTATAGTCAAACTACAAATTGTCTCTAGTCCCCTTTCCGTACTCCGGACATGTATCCTATTTGTTCCCCTTTGCACTACAGGAAATACGAATTACTATCGCTAGATCAAATGTGAAGGGTGTTCACTACTGTGAGACAGTTGTAACCGACTTTAAAAACCTAAGGGAGAAGTTCTTAAATCGAATGAATGTGTTTTGTTTTTTATTAAATCGATGACTTCTGGAGGAATGTAGTCAGATATTTACGGTAGTGTGATCCAAAAAGTAACCTTTTTGACATCTAGGAACAATATGGGTTGAAGGTACAATTTACAATATCACTACATATTATAAAACAAAGACCCCGGCCGCGTCTCTCCGTCTGTCTGTTCGCGATAAACTCAAATAGGTACCTACTACAGCACGGATTTTGACGCGATAAATAGATAGAGTGATTCAAGAGGAAGGTTTACATGTATAAAAAATCCCGTAATTCCCACCGGAACGGGCACAACGCGAGTAAAACTGCGGGGTGCTGCTAGTTAGTAGATCTATACTAATATTATAAAGCTGAAGAGTTTGTTTTGTTTGTTTGTTTGTTTGTTTGTTTGTTTAAACGCGCTAATCTCAGAAACTACTGAACCGATTTGAATAATTCTTTCACTGTTAGATAGTCTATTTATCGAGGAAGGCTATAGGCTACATTTTATCCCGAAATTCCCACGGGAACGGGCACAACGCGGGTAAAACCGCGGGGCGCTGCTAGTAATTAATAAACCAAGGTATAACGTACGTTTTGTTCTATATTTGGTCCATTCGATTTGTATTCGATGGTAGGCTTTTAATTGATCTGATCTAGTTAATTTGACAAAAAATAGTTCTAAGTATCAAAATATTTTTTACCAACAACGCAACTTCGCACTATTAAAGTAACGATAACAATTATCTATAATAACGATTAACTATAACTATAATTGACCCAATTATTTAAATACGCAGATCAAACTAATATAAAAAAACTCGCCTCAATTTGCCATCCAATTATATTCGTAACAATGTTATTATCCTGGGTGTAGCCTTGGCAACGAAATCAGTATTTTTTCCGGTGTTTATCTTCTGTGGAAGTGAAAAAACCGCGCAATTATTTTATCATTACAATGACGTTTTTTGCTCTGCCCTGATATCGCACAGACGGACAAATTGCGGTTGGCATTCGTGATAATGTTTGTTGCTATTTGCGAATTTTCTAATTTTATATTATACTTTGATATTAATATTTGTTCATGTTAACTGTTCTCCGTGGTTTCACACGTGTGAGGTCTTTTACTGGAAGAATTTCGGTTTATAAAATGCCCTAAGTGCCTATGTCGCACTATCCAGCTCTTAAATTACCTCCGATATCTATAATTTTAACCGATTTTAAACACCGAAGTAGAAGATTCTGAATCTCTCTCGGTCGGTCGTTTTTTGCAACAATATTCCGTATTAGTGTATCTAAACATTCGGTAGGTAGGTATCTGTTTATCACTATCCCTAGCACTACTAAATACTTTCCGTGAACGAAATGACTCTCTTCGACTTATGTAGGGTCTATCTGCTATTTATCAGCTGGTTTCAGTTTTGTAGAGATGTCACTGTCAAATGATCGACCTTAAGTTGATCGTAGTCTCTCAGAGACAGAGAAAACGGTCTACAAACCGAAACTACCTCTCTCCCGAAACTATCTCTTTTCAGAAGGTGACGAGCAAAGCATGTCGTACTTTGTTGAATGTATTGCCCAACTCATAGACACTTGAATGGTGATTACCATACATAAACAATGTATTAATTATCATGATTAATTGTTCGTCACCCGCCGGTTTCGGCCCACGTTATGTTTAGCACTTGGTACATCGCCTGCTCGTACAGTTGAACGTTCAATGTAATTAGGATCACATTGTACTCCCACGAGAGCATTCACCTTTGATTGTGTACTTAAAACTGCTAAAAATTACGTTGTAAAGGAGCCGAAATGTTAGTGGTTGAATGTGAAAATGTGAAATGTTATGTAGTTTGATCCAACAATTATCAGTTGTTAAAAAATAAGTCTATAATGGACAGATTTAATAAAAAGAACACGAATGTCCTTAATGCTAGAACTTGTAAATAAAACTTATGTTCTCAACAGTCTCCATACCTAGATTGTAATATTTTTCATGATTCCAAAAACTGCTATTCCAACAAAACACAACAATATATTTAATACACGATTTCCTATACTTAAAGCCATTAGATTGTGCAAACATGTCGTAGACATCATTTGATATTCAGCAACGAAAATTACGAGCCATTAAATTACTACTAAAACTAATTTCAATCTAACATTACTCGATACGACAGCAATAAACTAAAATTGGAAACACTTCTTCAGAATTAACTGTGACATCAAAGTGTTTCATGTCTGTCATGCTAGGCGGAATCGAGAACAATTGGTCTATTAAATTGTTTAAATCTGTGCATAAATGACAATGGTAGGGGACGTCGACCACCGACAGATTCGAAGACTAGGATGTAACAGTACACTAAACTAAATAACTTCGTTTTATTAATTTCCGCAAGACTGTTATTCAAGCACCGTGTTTACTGTAACACTGCCGGTCAAACGTCTAATATACAGACCTATTAAACTATACGACTAAAGATTTAATTTCAAAGCTTTGCGGTTATAATAATGAGGGTTTATTTAGAATATAATTTAAAAATGAGGTGCCATAGATTAGATGAATGTGTACAGGATCTTGTGTAGTAATAAAACTGAATAGTTAGTTTTTTGTGTTTTTGGTGACTACTTCCGGTCGTGTTTGAAACAATCTTTTAGTATGGTTTAGCCACATTTAAAAAGAAGGTTATATTATAATGCTACTTTTCATCCCAAACCTCATATTAAAATGAGTTTAAAAAAATCATTTAATAACTAAGCCACATTAAAAAGAAGGTTATATGCTATTTCTCATCCCAAACCTTATATTAAATTGTTTACAATGGATACAATATGGGTTAATAGGTTAGCTAATAACTCGTTCTTAATGTACGGAAATATAAATAACCATACATCTTTCCCGAAACAGTACAATCTCTGGGAAGACCTCGTAGATATTGTTTTATTAAACAACTCAGTAAAGTATGACTAAATAAGCTTATTTATACAAGGGGTGGTGCTAATAACAATGTTAATAAATGTTCTATATACTTTTTACAGCTATAGTACGTCGATTAGTTTAATTTAAATATTTAAATATAAATATACTCTATGTCTTTAGTTCTTTACAGAGCCATTCAAAATATTATGTAAAAAACTGTTAACAAATAGGTATAATATTATTTGTGTTTAAATAATACTTAACCTTAATACTGTTAGGTAATATTTATTATTCCATTAAAAGCATGTAAGGAGCTAATTTCTCAAAAAGTGTTTAATAAAAGACTTTATATTGGGCAATAATAAAAAGGTTTACGATGTTACATCACTAAAGATTATTAGAAAGGTTTCATAGCCAATTAAATGAGCGAGAAAATTGCGTAAGCGAGAAACAATGAAATTAAATACTGCTTATGAATATGAAATATGGACCACAGGATTGCTCAAACAAGATCCCGGATTACCTATTTTTTTTATATGGACTTACTATTCCCGGGGATGCCACGATACACGCGACAGAAAAGGTAACTAACGAGATTAAAATAAAAAGTGTATTGAATATAACTAATACTATAAAATTGAGTTCTTTTACAAATGTGCTAGTTGCTGTCACTCGCCTGCATCGTGGCACCAACCATGATTTTAATTCCTTCGGCTCACAACATCGTATGACAGTCACGAATGAACTTATTCTTCCCATTAAAGTGTAATTATTTTAAACTTCTGTTATCTGAACTTCTTTCACATTTAGCACGAAACTTATTTCGGTACTCAAAACAATCGCCCATTAGAAGCAATTTAAAATAAGTAGAAAAATAATAAACCATAAATTATAGAGGAAATAGAAATACCAAATCACTTAAATGGGGACAAAGAGTCAAATTGTCGTTGAGACGTTGACCTTTGAAATGAGGCAAATATCAGCGAAATTAACGATAATATCCTTAAAATTGCACCTTTCCTCCACAACTGGTGTTTTAAGAGCGGTGTCTGTAATTTCGGTTCGTTTACTCTTTAAATATCGTGAATTTGTTGCTGATTATTAGTAAATACCACTCGGTCGTCAGTCCTCTCCAATAATTGCACGCTCACAATGATACTCTTTTCAACCGGAACAGTTACAGATGTCATGTTTAAGATGTTCTTTTGTATTACAACTGTTTTCCATGTCGGTAGTAGTCAGTACTCAAATTATTATTTTTATAGTATTGCACATTACTTAATTAAGGTATTTAGGGCCATTCGTTGATTATTAAGATGTTCTTAGCCAGTTTTTGACGATTCATCTTAGCAGAGGTTGAGCTTCAAACTATCAAGCAATTTTACTTCTAAACTATTTGCATCGTTACCAATATTATTATTTTAAGTTGACAGATAACGATCATTAATAAGATAAATGGCCTATTTAGTTAACAACCAAAGGTCAGTTCTAACACTTTTCTTGGAAGGTTTCTCCAAAAACTTCGATCTTTTGTTCTACGTCACGTTTTAAAATCCAACCACGTGTTGGTCCATAGACAATTTTTTTTTCTACGTCGTCGGTTCCTCTGTAACCAGAGATAAAACAAGTGAAGCATTGGATTGGTCTAAAATAAACATCCATGTGTGGTCATCTATTTATAGTTTCATTTCAAGTCGCTGTTTGATGTTTGAGTTTTATTATTGCTTTTGAATTGGAAGTAGCTAAGCATGTTAACTATAATACGACGTAAGATGATATTATAGTCAGTAAGGTACAAATAGCTACGGTACAAATTTTGTAATTGTTTTTTGTGCCTATATGTATAGTTACCTTACCTGCTACATCACTAATTGGTTAAGACCAAAAAGATAGAAACCTCTTTCTAGTTCTATCGTATAGACAAGGTTTTTGGCTCCAAAATGTTTGTCTGTCTGTATACTCAATTGTATATACATACTCAATGGGAATGTTTTAAATTTAGTTTGTGTAATGGGTGTGAAAGTTCTCATAATTAAGACATGTTTATTTATCCAAGTTTCGGATGTTGACGTTGTGTGTGATCGGTCGCTTTTGTCTTTACTCATGGTCCCACGGCACTCAATAATCACAGAGTCAATAACTTATAAATATATAAGTAGTAGTAGCGCCCCGCGGCTTTTCCCGCATTGTACCGACCCGTTGCCGTTAGAGTTTTCAGAGAGATAAGGATAAAAGTGGTTTATATAAACTCTAACTAACAATCTAATCAATTACTGACATTATTCATCAAGATCAGTTTTATAGTATGGTTAGTAAAACAACAAACATAAATCTATCTCTTCAAACATTGGTTTAAATAAAATTAATGTAATATTTCCTCGGTTTTCAGGGTATCATCTAGTTAGGTGATATTATTGACTTTCGAAAAGGTATTTTGTAAAATGTGAAGGTGTCATCCGAACAACACTTTATCTATTAAGCTTCAAAGCTGCAAAAAATAGTCAACTCCAAACTTTACGGACGACTTACTACGTGTAATATTACAGAATCATACCACCTTAAAACGATCTTTAACTAAAACACTGTTAAAAAGTGTTTTGTCTCTTTTGGTCTTTGTAAAATACCGTATGTCGGAAAGGGACAAACCATGTGATAGCTAATATGCTGTCAATAAGCGTTGATGAATAAGGCCCAGAATACAAGAAGGTAGGTGATAGCTAAAATGCTGTCAGCTGTAGCTAGCTGTAGCTAAAAGCTGTAGCTAAAACCATGTGATAGCTAACATGCTGTCAATAAGCGTTGATGAATAAAGCCCAGAATACAAGAAGGTAGGTGATAGCTAAAATGCTGTCAGCTGTAGCTAGCTGTTGCTGAAAGCTGTAGCTAAAACCATGTGATAGCTAACATGCTGTCAATAAGCGTTGATGAATAAAGCCCACAGAATACAAGAAGGTAGGTGATAGCTAAAATGCTGTCAGCTGTAGCTAGCTGTAGCTAAAAGCTATAGCTAAAACCATGTGATAGCTAATATGCTGTCAATAAGCGTTGATGAATAAAGCCCAGAATACAAGAAGGTAGGTAGTCCTAACGGTGCATTAAGAGACTTAATAAAAACTACTTAATACTATGTAGTAATCGCAGATAATGTCTCTAATACATCACTACATAAGTAGTTCAAGTTCAAAGCACATTATACACTTTTATCTCCATTAAATCCATTAAGGAATAAATCATGATAATTGTATCTTAGTTGTTTTTACAGTAAGCACTAGTTTTTGCGTCGGCTTTATCAAAGAGTGGCTTATGGGCTTTGGGAAGTCATTAGATTTAATGAGTGTATTACGAATTTATATGTAATTGGTATGGAGCTTTAGTGATCTATGTTTGTGATTGTATTGTATAGAACGACATGTCTTCTGTAGACTGCAGTAGAAGCTATGGTTCAGTCATACTGTGGTCACACTAACGGTAAGTTTAACACAAGTCTGTCAATACACCATGTCTTAATAACGATTTAGAAAACTGATTTTAGCGGACTATTTTCCTCTAAACTCGATGAGCAAGGCTTAAATACGGATTTAAAAGTACCTTTCTATTAGAGCTATGCAATACTATGAGTATGTTGCTATGCTATTTTGTAATTGGTCGATACCAAACGTGGTAGGAACAAAACACCAAGCTTTGTTAAGACAAAGCTCTGGTGGGAAGCAACCCTTACGCAATTGTACCAACAGGCATTACTAGTTATAATTGTATTGAAGTTACATGTCATCTAAGTAATCGTGTAAGTTACGAACTTCGACCAAAATTGACCTAGATTAGAAGTTGCCATGAATGATAATTTGACCGCATTTTGGCACACTTTCAATCAAATCTGATCTCGAAATGGTCTAATGATAGCCCGGCCCAAATTGGTTTAGTAATTTTGTACATTTTCGGAGATAAAGAATTGTATGTAATAAATAAAAATGTATTGGAATTAAGCATTGTATTGAAAATAAGGTCACAGTTTTGAGCTTCTTTGAATATTAAATTGAGTGATTGTTATCTATTTTGGAATTCTCTATTTGGGTTAGATTTTTTTTCATTATTTTAATGACGTTTTTACGCGCTTATTTTTAAAAGTATATAGAAAAATTAAAATAAAAGAAAATACAATGCTTATATAAATGTAGCTTCAAAATTACAAAACATAAATTGCGTTTTTAATCTTTCTTTAGATAAATATCTTTCTTTAGATTAATATCTAAAGAATCGCTATTCAAATTCTGAAATGAGTTTTTGCCTTTCGTCTTTGTCACGAGAAGCCTATGTAATTATTCTTTGGGTCCAGACATTTCATATTGTAATTAAAGAAATACAAAGTTAATCATTGTGTTAGATCAAGTAGCTATTGTTAAAATCGCAAAACGAAATTGCCTTTTTTCAGCCTATCTAGTTTAATCTATTGAGATTCAGCAACAACTTGTTACATAATTTATTTGAGCAAAAAATTAGTAGGCCTTCTAATGGCCGGTCCTTATTGGGACCATTTTTTTACATACAATTGGCCTTCAGCTCATTGACATAAAAGGAAGAATGTCAATGTTTTTTAACGTACATTTTACATATATTTCGGGTTCGGGACTTTTGCATTATCTAGGCGTACCAGAAATACAAACTTAAATTAGCAACAAAAATTTAATAAAAAACTTAGACAACTTACTTAATATTACTAAAGACTACCGCGTCAGGAAAAGGAAATGTCAAAAATTTATGCGCCATTTTACATTTTAGGTTATTTGAAGCCGCTGTAGGTAACAATTTTACTATAGGTCAGTGGTAACAATGTTTTTGCTCTAAAGATTGTCCGACCAAATAGGTACCTATTCATTAGTTGAATGGCAACAGAGCAGGAAGGAGGTTGTGATTACTGGCCGGCCACCGTGAAGGACATGACACGTGTCATGACACTTGAACTCGTGACCAATGACTGATATGCTAAGTAGTTGTTGTAGATTAATTTTATATAGATGAGTCCTGGAAAATGCCTGGAAACTAATGCATTGTTACTCGTAATTGTGAATTAGTATAAGAATTAGTAGCTTACCTTTTTGACAGTTGACAATCTCGTGGATAGAATGTCATTAATGATGTCAACGGTGACAACTTTGTCATTAAGTTCACAATTTTACGGTATGCTTTGGACGGATTATGAACTGACGAAAAATTATGCGTTAAATTGTAGTAAATGCGGTATAGGCATCGTTGTTCAAGTTAAGGTGCTTTATAGTTATATCTAATTAAATAGCAGCTGCCTGAGGATTTTTCCATACTGTAGCAGTTTCCGCGGTAATTTTGAGGTAGAACCTGAAACCAACCTAATGAATCATCCTATCCATCGGTGAAACTCATATAAATGTGTTTAAATCTAGTAAATCAATAATGCATAAAATAAATAAATACAACCCGTGCCTATAATCTTTATTAACAATATCTGCACAAAGCTTACGTAAATACTACTTTGCGAAAACTAATTAAGAACAGTGTCCATTAAGTTTTATCGGGACATTTATTAATATTATATTAATGAAGTAATATTCATAATTTCATTCTCTTTGCAATTTCCGTTCCCAATTGTATGTATGTCTTCAACAATATTCTGTCTTCGTTTTTGTTCTGCAACATCCTCTGTCGAAGTGGTTCTATGCAATTTGCGAATCTAAAATAGGCTATTTCATGCATTAGTAATTGCTATTTGGATACTTTGGTCTAATAAATAATGTTTGCAAAACAATGCTACGATGATAAGCTATTTTTATCTACGTCGAATTGGTTTTGAAATTGGATGATTTAAAAATAATCTTTTAATATACGAATGCTTTTAAAATGGCTTGCATTTTATGAAATTACTACGAAAATCAAACAACAAACTTATGAAAAATATTCTGATAAAATAAGCATAATTATTTTTCTTACTGAAAAGCACTTCCTCTGTTTTATAGCGTAATTACATTAATCGTAAGCCTGTGATGACTGCAAAGACAATGATGATCGGTAACTGCAATAGTGTTAAGAATACGGTAGCCACATTCGGCGAGAGTCAACAGCTGTTACCTAATTAGGTGTCAACAGTCGGCGGATAGTCAGAAGGTATGAATTGCTGCAAAATTCAATAAACCGAAATTGAATTGAAACAAGTAAATGTATTTGCACTAATGCGTGCGAACTATTAACTAAGTAAACAGTCTTAAACTAGTCAGGTACTTTCCACGGCGACTAAATATTACGTAATCCACAGAAATGCAATAAATCAATGTTCGTGGATGCGGGTACCATGCAAGCTTATCAATCCTTCGCAGACATTGCGGAATAGTTGTGTAAACTACCCAGTGATTGATTCGATAATTTCGCTCAAAATACGATTTTATTTGATGTTTCTGTCTTGTTTTGATTATTTATTGCCGTTTTAGTGTCTAACTTTGAATAATTTGTTTATAAATTGCCAATTGACAAGGTTGTTCAACTGTTATTTTAGTGAAATATTGGATTGTGATGTAATGACCTTTTGATTGCCATTCCATAAATTGATTTTATTTCTATATACATATTTAAAGTTTACGTGTATATTGTGTACATGTTTAGTCGCAGTCCATTTTGCATATTGTGACCAAACTAGTGCAAAGAATATTGTTGCATGCAGTCTGTACTAAGGGTTGGTGTACATCTGGCGGAAAATACGCTGCATTTCGTCGTTTGACACTGAAACACACAAATAGGTGGCAAAACGCTCATTCTTTCACACGAAACCGACGTTGTCTGTACGTCGACTACACTAACTTGACTACACTCGACGTATCTTTAATGTGAAATAACCCTAACCCTACAGGCTGTGGTTTCTTTACGCCCGTACTCAGAGACGCCAAATGCTTCCTTAGTAGAGAATAACTGATTTTGACATGTAATGTATACAAAATGATGTCATATAATTAATTTTTATTTAATGAACGTCTCTGAGCGCGGCAGTTAGACTATACCTATGCATTAATTACGCAATCACCTAAGTTAAATAAGTAGATCATAAATAATTAACAAATAATTACATTTCAAAGCCGCATACAATTTATAACGCATTACTACCTATCACAAATAGTCCGTAATTACATACACTTACAGCCTAATGAACGTAAAAGCAACATTTAACTTTTGATTTCAATAAAAGTTAACGTGAAGTGTTTCGTAAACTAACTTGATTTACAAAACAAGTCGCTAACTAACAATTTACTTTGATTAATTACCGAATTGAGTGCGTTTAGTTTCTAAGTTCAATTGGGTGTGGCTGAGGTAAAAACGGAGCGATAAGCTGAGCGGTTAGCGATTATACTGGTGCGTGACAAAAGCACGGATGGTGGTGAATGACCCTTTAGATTGAAGAGGTGATTAGATTACTATTGCGGTCGTACTTATACTAGAAATCTACACTAATATTATAAAGAGGAAAACTTTATTTGTTTGGTTGTAATGAATAGGCTCAAAAACTACTGGACCGTTTTTAAAAATTCTTTCACCATTCGAAAGCTACATACGCTATTTTTCATCCCGAAATTCTCACAGGAATGGACACAACGTGGTGTAAAACCGCGGGGCGCTGCTAGTTATTTATAAAGTTGAAATGTTTACTGCTGTAAGGCAAATTCTAAAGTCAAAAGTTAGTTTGGACTATGACGCTCACTTCCTTTAGAACTCGCCGACGCACAGTCACAGCTTATAACCTGTCAATATCAACTAATACCTATAAACTTTATCAATAAGTTAAAACTCAAACAAACTCGCAAGTGGCGAAAGCTCAAACAAGTCGCTTTTAGACCCGTCAACACACTTTGCCTGTATTTATTTTGATTACGTTACACAACATTGCACACCTAGTACTACTTACTTGTTGATTTCTTAATTTATTTACAGACCTTCGTACAAAAATGTCCACAATTACGTAATAACACTTATCGGCTACTAGAGGGAGAGAGGTGACTGCAATATACTTCTTCCTAAGAGTCAAATCTTAACTGATATGGTCACAGATAAATACTATGCTACACAAAATAGCAACAATAAAATTATCCTATAGTAATTGTGTTAATACTGATGTATTCGAGAGTGTATCCCTGCAGTTGTAATCCATTACATTAAACATCTCCAAAGGGCCTCTACGAGTTGCATCTGTATCCCCTCGCATACCTCTCAAAAAGACCGGGCTTGTCCCGTGACTTCGAGGAGGAACACTACAACAATAATGCGGGCTAAACCATATTGACTCGATAAGAAGAAGAAGAACAGAAATCACTGAATTTTTTACATAGTAGGAATGTAGGTAAGTGTGGTGATTAATCCTAAAGCTCCTCGTCTTCGGTGAGATGAGAGGCTTTTGCCCAGTAGTGGGAAATTACAGGCTAATACTTTTTTACTAGGAAAGATTTACCATATTTGTTTGAAATAGCCTTCTTCTTCTTAAAATAATTACAGTGTATCATATTATGTACTCGCAGATTAGACAGCTTTTCGCCTCGCCTTATTACGCACTTCCTAGCGAAGACATCTCACTTAAAGTAATCATTAACTCTTACTTACAAGCAGATTTAAGTACCTAACTTAAGACATAATAGCTAATAATATGTGTAAATAAACAGGCGAAGGTGTTAATATACCGACATGGTGTTTACAACTCATTACTCGACACACTTTCTTTACTACTAGCGAATATCGACGGGTAATAATTAAAGTGTACTAGTAGAGGATTGTGGGTTTACTTGTAAGTAATACAATATGTATTTTAAGAAATGGTTACTGAAAAATGAGATATTAGAAATAAGGAGAAAGAAATACAATGTGTATTGTAAAAATGGTTTGCTTTAACATGGTTGCATTATTCATTAATTATCTTAACTACTATAGGTAAATATTATTATATTTAGTATTTTAAGGGTGCGTGCCTTCTTAGACAGGATTTTAGAAGTTGAGATCAATCATATAACTTAAATATTATAATTGATTTCAATGTTCAAAATTTCTTTTAAAGAACCATTAACTATGCTTAATTCATACTCGTACCAATGTTCTTTAAGGGCCGACACAGCGTAAGCCGCAGTTTCATACAAAAGTGAACCATCGCGGGCGCCCGCGCGTGCGCACGCCGCGTGTGGCTTCATACAAAAGTAAACAGTCGCGTGCGCCCGTCGCGTGCGGTTTCATACAAAAGTGAACCACCGCATGCGTCCGCTTAACGCAGTGTTGGCCCTTAGGAATATTCAAAGAAACATGTAGTAAACTATTTTTTAAACAAACAAACCCACACGCAAACTTTTCCCTGCCTAGTACGTCTAGGAGATAGCTTTGATTTGTAGAGTTTTCTCTCCGTAACATCAACTATGTATCAATTTATCGGAGAAATTGTTCCAATTGCATTCGATATCTGTATTTCAGAACTAATTAACATTATCTTATGGTCGAATAAATAGTGAAGGTAGTCCTTCCGAGGGACCTACTTCTAATCTTTATACCTATAAGGTTGTCTAGAGGCCTAGAAGCCATCTTGATCAAGTAATCCAACTCTTCTGTCTGCCCACATAGTAGAGGGTCTTGACCTTCTAGATTTTTAGAAGTGACAATCTCTTCGCATCCTATTTTTTCATACATTTTATAGTATTGATTCGGAGAGCATGCGAAGCGATTGCTACATCTCTAAAGAGGCTGGTATGTCACTTAATTCAAATTAAGAGTTCTGTATATTGCGTGTACTCTCCATCATCAATAGTACCAGTTTAGTTGCACCTATTCAAATCGCACAGCAATGGTATCCAGGGGGGCTAAAATTATTCCCCCTTCTAAACTACAATCCTGAATCCCACACTGTCACGTACTAACTCCGATTTTAATCTCATTCAAACTGCAATAAAATCTATAAATCAAAAGCAATATAATTACTAATGTTCGAACATGTTACATTGTGAGGCATAATCATAAATGAACCGTAACATTACACGATACTCGTGTAATTACTAATTACATAAAGTTCGGGTTTATTATCACGCGAAATGTATTACTTAAATACGAGTTTTGTTATCTAATAGAGTTAAGAGACAAGTTTTATGGTCCAGTTTGTTTTGTTGTTGCATTATTTCGTAAAATGTTATGTATATGACAGGCCAGATGGCCTGTAAATCCTGTAATTTGTCAAAAGCTAACTGACTTTCGCTCTCTGAATTTGTCTTAGAGAGGATTACTTGACTAGATTCATCATTAACAATTAAATTAGATTTTGAGGTATCCAAGCAACTATTTCAAGGAAAATATTAAAACAATAGGGAAAACCAAAAAACAGGTGGCAACGATTTAAAAATAAGATCAAAGAACTGAAACCTTTTTTTATCGTCAATTTAAATTAATTAATCGTTATAAAAACACGATCAATTCCGGGTGTTCGGAAAAAGTTAAAGGAATACTTAACACGTTGTTATTTATGATAAATTCAATTAATCTTAATGTCTATTTGCAAGTCTAGTACGCGGCAGAAAAACTTACTTCATAGTACTCAGTCTTTGGTACAAATAGTTTGATAGAAAAGGAAAATTAAGACAACACTTTGTCTTGAAAAATCTTAGCTTCGTTGAACTTCAGATGTTACAAAGAGTTAGCATCAGTGATATTTGACACGATGAAAAAATACGACTATAAGGCGGGTTGCATCGGCTTACGATCACTCGCCAGTAATCGTTGACACAAAATGTTAGTCTTAACAGTAAGGAAATGAAAAATCGTGACTTTCTACTGGCAGCCCCAATAAGTTTAACAGACTGTTATTTCAGTTATTAAACAGCGCTTTGTATTAAATAGATATTTAAAAACGTGTTTTTTTTAACGAACGTATGTTACGATAACCGATCGTTTAAAAACGAGACACTTAAACAATCAGGATTCAGGATTGAGTTGAGTATAGAAATAACCAGCTGACAGGTCGGGAAGGTATTCTGCCGGTTACTGTAAATTGTTTTATTAATCGCTTAAATAACGCATTAATTAAACCGTGAAATAACATAATATACAAACAAAAAATAACAACAAGAATCGTTTATAATCTTTTAAGTCTCTTTGTTATTCGTAATACGTAGGTACGTTACTTAAAAAATCTTTTGTTAATCTGCATTCAACGTGATTATTTACAACGGAACGGAAGTTAGTTTGTTGTTCAAGGAATTGTTTATTGTTTATGAAAGCACCCTACAGTTGTAGTTTAATTTATAAGGTAATTATTAGCCTCTTTTGTCATTTATAAGTGTAATAAAGAATTATATTTTGAATAATAGGGAAGCATAATGGAGCAAAAGGGTCAAACGAGCAACGTTCAGTAATTTGGTTAAATAAAACAAGCCAAAAGCACATACAAGAGTTAGTTAAATTGACAGTAACAACATCGAAAAAATCAGTTAGATACCTATATAAAAATAATAACATAATACACCCGGCCAATTACCCAAAGTAAGCTCTAAGCTTGTATTATAGAATCTTACTCACAGTTACTACTGCATATACATACACAAATACTTTCTGAGAATGTATAATTGGCACCCAGACGTCGTCGCCTATACTTGTAGGCGACGACGTCTGGGTGGGTGTCTTCACATATTGTTGACACCGGGGCCCACCCGGCGTTCGATTCCCAAATCGAACCCGTAATCACCGACATAGTAAGGCTTACTGTGTCGGTGGTTGCGGGTTCTGTATATAGAGGCAGTGAGAGCGCTTACCCGCATATATACATTTATATCGCATGATTGTAATGATAGCTCTAAATCAAATAAACCAGTGCAACATAAAACATTAACTGCAAAAAGAATAATAATTGAGCGTAAACTATGATAATATCAGTGATAATTCATATTAGTCCATTTTATTTGTACATGAATTAGACCGTAATCCAACAGATTAGTAGCGAAGTTAATTGCTCACGCATCCTGCATTGCAAGTTGCAACTTCAAACAAGTGAAGCAAGAACTGTTTCGTAAAGGTAGACGCAAATTGTCACTTATTGTTATGTAAGTGTTAAGGTAGGAAAGGCCCTTAAGTGCAGCTTTGACAGGTGATTAGCATGATTTTGAAATCTGTGTCCGAGTCAGTTGGTAGGTTGCAGATGGTTTGGCGAGTCAAAGCAGTTACGCAAAGCATAAGCCATTTTTTTATTCAACACTAGCAGTGCCCCGCGGTTTTACCCGCGCTGTACCCGATCCCGTAGGAATTTCGGGATGAAAAATAGCCTATAACCTTCCCGTTGAATGTGGCTTTCTATTACAAAAAGAATTATTAAAATCGGTTCAGTAGTTTCTGAGATTAGCGCGTTTAAACAAACAAACAAACAAACAAAACAAACTCTTCAGCTTTATAATATTAGTATAGATTTAGAGTAGGTTAGTGGCCAACTCTGGTGTCGGAGTTTTGAGCCCGCCTGAAGGCTTCCGACATAGTTTAACGAATGAAACAACCGGGACTGACTGCTTAAGTGCCCTCTGAAGCACGGAAGCGCTCAGATAGGAATACTGTCGGCCACTTATCCAAGAAGGGACGTAGCTGCACGTAACGTAATAATCGTAATGAACTAAGTAACATCGTTTAGTCAAACTACATCACAAGCGCTACGTATCTTTATATATATATGTCGGGGAAACAGCGATATTTATCCCATATCGGGGACATGTCACATCAGGATAAGCACGAGCATTATACCGCCAATACAACATCAGATATCTTAGGATTCCTAGGTCTTGATCTTGAAATAATAACTCACAGGGCTTCATTACAATGACATTGCTTGTATTTTACACACGATCATCATGGATTACAGATTACAGTTAGGATACGTCTAGATTCAATTAATTGATGGAACCTAAACGACCTCCCTTCACCCCATCAGTCGTCCTGTCCACGCCATAGAATATCTTTTCCCTATTCTCTACTCGATTCGCAATACGATCGTGATGTCGTCAACACCTCATCCTTCCAATCTACGTTTCCCATCTGATCCCAATCCAACCGTCTCCATTTCCCTCCAAAACTCTAATGTCTCATCTTTTCATATCATAGACTCACTCACTCACTGCCACAGACTACCAAACCAGCTCACATCCCTCTATCGAACAACTGTCATCTGTCATAGTGCGTAACACCACAGACTTAACATAGTCTATTCTCATACCACAGACTACACCACGAAGGTAGAACTCACGTCACGGAATAACAACACTACCGATTCCATCAGTCAACTGAATTTACAAACTACTCTTAAACTTCTACAGACTAAAAATAATGTAGTGACGTTATAAGCCGCTATCTGGTGTGGCGCCACTGATGCCACGCTCCGACACGGCCATCCTGCTAGCACACGTCCTCGTGTGTTGGCTAACCTGCACAGAAATAACCAACGAGAGTATTTGTTCGCCTCGGCCACTTCTGACCAATCATATTTCTACACACAACTCAAATAAAGAAACTTCGTAACTGTATAGTTTTTTCTTTTAAATTACTCGAATAAAACCATAAAAAAAAACATCAACCAGAGCCATGTACCACTGTCGCTTGTAACAACAAATTAACACAATTTAATTAACCACACAAATCTAAACTTCACAAGAGTAAGCCCCTCTATCGCCACGGCTCTCCAGCCGACCAGCAATCGCAATTGCTCTCACACTATGCATATCCATCAAGTGGATCGCACACGTGCATCACCCTGTGACTGCACACTATGGTCTCTGCAGACCCCGACCTCCGCCAGAGCTAAACGCGCACCGCGCACCCACGGACTACTTGAGTTACCCCAAGAGACACCGATTTCTACCGGGCTACGACTACGTAATAGCTACTGGTACGGTCGAACACAATACGGCCGATAGAGTACTTACTCGAGTTTCCACCAAAACAAGTTTACTCATCCTCATCAGAATCACTATTAACATCAACTTCGACTGGTACATGACCTACTGGCATCTTGCGTAAGAAATCACAAAGTAAATTATGATAACGTTTCATCTACCAAAACCCTGAGGCCAGCAACAGTGACAGACTCTGGTTCATTATTCACACACAATTAACAATTTAATCACAATTGATTTACTACTGAGCCCTTATTCGTGGTCACAACACAAGATTTAGCAAACGCATTTGCCCTTTATGCACTTCCATTTCGGAATGCCGAGTCGTCCCATGACTCTACGGTCTTCGCTACCAGGCAAGACCCGACCACACTACCCAGGGCTACCGCCTACTGCGTACCCACGGACTACTACAAGTAGTAGACACCGACTTCTAACGGGCTACAGCTACGGCACCCCGGTGCGGTCTCAGACTGACCCACCGACATAAAAACCCAGTAACAATCAACAGCTTAATCAACCTCACTGTCTCCACCTTCGTCTGAGTCAGCTGTTACCCGCCCCACAGGCATCTTCCTAACACGATCATGTGCATACTTGTAAGTACGTTTAGAGTTCAAAGCTTTTCAACGTGTAACGATCACCATCGTTCGCTCACTCCTGACCTAAATAACTCTACTTCAACAAAAGACTTTCACATTGCTTATCTCAACATAATACTAGAACATCGTCAGGCACAAGTACCCATTAAAAATCAAATTAATCTCAAATCAAAGTAAAGGTCAAGTGTGTGTGTCTCTATTGTCCGGCTATCCCCGTAGCCCTAATACGCAGTCATCCCTGTGACTAGCTGTGATCATCCCAGTGATCACCCATAAACCTGATCATCCCTGTGATCAGTCACTCCCGTGATCATCCCAGTGATCACCCATAACCCTGATCATCCCTGTGATCAGTCACTCCCGTGATCATCCCAGACTCAAGAGGACACGCACAACTATACCACACAGTCAAAAGTGACTACAGTTCATCATCACAAGGCTCAGAATTACTAACAATGGGTACTTGCCCTTCAGGCATTTTCCTATACCAGTCAATGACACTATATTGTGTACTCGTTCTCCTCTAAACCTCGCGGCCACAGTAATTTGCACTCGCTCGGTCAACCTGACTATTCTTCCTTAAATTCTTGATTTCAATCAAAAGTTAATTTCAATTATTATCAATCGGGAATCTTCAATGCTATGTAACACATGAATACTAGGTACCACGTCATTTTCAACTTTAACTTCAATAGACTATTAATCTCAAATGCACATTACAATATGAGCCATGAGTAAGTAACATTAAGCTTGTCTAGTCACGGCAACCAGCCGACCAGCAATCACATTGCTCAACAACACGCGGTCTCAGCAGACCACTCCACAGTACGGTCAATCCAGACCACGACCATCGCCGAGTTCGAACATTGAACTCAAGAAGTCACAAAGTCACATAGAAACCCTTACTCATACTCTCATATTTTACAACGGGATAAACATCCAAAATACTTTCAATAAGCTTTCTACTTTATCAAGTGGTACGAAGATTCACTACAAAACTCAATGTTAACTGACTCAAATATCACAAAATAGCTCACCGGATATTTCCCAACAAACCAATCATTACCGCAATACATCACCGATTTAACATCCAATGTGAATTTGTCGTGATAGATTCTTGAATAATTTGGAATACCGCAATCCCTCACATTCCTCAGGTAACAGGATTGAGAAGAGAACCACGTTCTTCCCTGGACGAGGTTCATCAATGCTCACAATAATTACCAGCATTGAACCAACATGAAAGTAAGAAAACATATTAGAACATATCACATTACATCACAAGATTACACTTGACTCATAATTACCTTCTTAACTCCACAATAGAGTAGAAAACTAACTAACTATACTCACAGAACATTCCAAGTTTTATAACCAATTGCAAAATAAACATTACGTAAAGCACCATAGTCGTTGGGATGATGATTCAGACATATCTCTGAATACCACGAGCTTCATAATCCAGTGGAAGGTACATGAATTTCAATCCCGTCGTCGTCGTCGCCGTCGTCGTCGATAATATGCACTAACGAGCTCAGCTTGCAGCTCTCAATATTCTTTCATCTTATCATAAACCTAGCTCCGTGGTTGAAATGGTTTATGCTCGTCCACCCGTGGGAATATAGCATCCTTATCATTCTCTGTTGGAGGCTCAGTGGGCAATAGCGATCCTTATCATTCTCTGCTGAACGCTCGGTGGGCAATAGCGATCTTTATCATTCTCTGCTGGACGCTCGGTGGGCAATAGCGATCTTTATCATTCTCTGCTGGACGCTCGGTGGGCAATAGCGATCCTTATCCCACTTCTGATGTCGGGGAAACAGCGATATTTATCCCATATCGGGGACATGTCACATCAGGATAAGCACGAGCATTATACCGCCAATACAACATCAGATATCTTAGGATTCCTAGGTCTTGATCTTGAAATAATAACTCACAGGGCTTCATTACAATGACATTGCTTGTATTTTACACACGATCATCATGGATTACAGATTACAGTTAGGATACGTCTAGATTCAATTAATTGATGGAACCTAAACGACCTCCCTTCACCCCATCAGTCGTCCTGTCCACGCCATAGAATATCTTTTCCCTATTCTCTACTCGATTCGCAATACGATCGTGATGTCGTCAACACCTCATCCTTCCAATCTACGTTTCCCATCTGATCCCAATCCAACCGTCTCCATTTCCCTCCAAAACTCTAATGTCTCATCTTTTCATATCATAGACTCACTCACTCACTGCCACAGACTACCAAACCAGCTCACATCCCTCTATCGAACAACTGTCATCTGTCATAGTGCGTAACACCACAGACTTAACATAGTCTATTCTCATACCACAGACTACACCACGAAGGTAGAACTCACGTCACGGAATAACAACACTACCGATTCCATCAGTCAACTGAATTTACAAACTACTCTTAAACTTCTACAGACTAAAAATAATGTAGTGACGTTATAAGCCGCTATCTGGTGTGGCGCCACTGATGCCACGCTCCGACATATAATTCTACTTTAGGTGTGTATGTCACTGAACTCCTCCTCTGTATGCGTTTGGGCACCCTGGATGGTTTAGATTGACACTAGCGACATCTATTGGGTTGCGGATGGAACCACCGCGCGGGAGAGCTAGTTGTAATAAATACTAGTAAACCTTAGAATATATACGGCTATAGAAGTAGTGAATCTTACGTCATAATTGCTAGAACGGTCAAGAGATATTTAACTTCGCCCAGGAAAGAATGAGACAGAACTACTAATCGTGCATCCCTTTCGCGTAACCCATTATTTACTGTCACAAGTTAAAAGTTGTGACATAGAGTACATTCTGTTGTTGTGCCAGTATTATAATTTAAATAAAACATAAAAAAATAAAACAACCACAATGTAATTAAGTATTAGTATCAAATATTAATTAATTAAAAAACAATGAGGTAGAAATATGTACCTTATTCTAGGTACGTACAGGTAAAATCACGAGCAATAACATTTACATAATCTGAAATAATCTGTTTACCTATTTAGTAAAGATCCGACCAGATAAAGCAGAAGCGGATTCGTCGGATGATTTCTTTATTAAATGAATTTTCCTCTACTAATGTATTAAACTAAATATCATCATCCGCTAAAGCACATGTCTAAACCACCAGAATTAGTGGAAAATCCACTGAGTTGGCAACACTGGAACATAAATCTCCGGAAATATTGCTATCTAAAAGGGGCACGCGAACGCTACTTCTATAGCCGTATATATTCTAAGTAGTAAACACTGTTTTTTTAACTTGCTCAATCTAAACGACCAGCAACATATTTTCATTTTACCATCCTTTTAAACAAATACCCGTGTTATCATTTGAATACTCGCATAATTTTCCGAGCGCACATTTCATAACACATTTTATTATTCAAGTTACGTTTCAAAATAGATAGCGAATAATGCCTTCGATGCAAGAACAAGTGGTATTTGGAATACAGGTTCATAAATAAATGTATGAAATTGGATCATTTGGTTCCAATTTTATTATTTTTATAGTTCAGACACAGACGCGTTGACGTTAAATGTCAAGTCGGCCTCTTCCAATTTAAGCATTTTTAGACGTCCGACTACGCGCCGCATAGTGCGTAGTCGTCCTCGCACAGATTTTCTTTTGTTTTTCATATAAAAAGCACGTAGCAGGACGTCTGTAAACGTTTTATTTGAAAGAGCTGGTATCTCTGTTGACAAGCGTACCATGTAAGGTGTTTGTGATAGTATTCATAATCAGCGAGTGATGTTAGTAAATGTAACTTAGTTAGAAGTACACAGATTCTCTACTTAAAACTACGACACCACTACTACAAGTCGATTGAAGTTTGAAGTTATTGTCATTGAGTGATATGTAGGTACTGCCAGTACCTACATATCACTCAATCACCAGTACCGTACTGGTTATTGTATTGATTAACCACATTTAAGAGGAAGGTAATTGGCAATTTTTACCCCGAAATTCCCTCGGAAACGGGGACGAACCGGGTAAATCGCGAGGCTAGTATCTTATTATTTCGAATCGTTACGAGTAAATATTTGTTCTGAATTAATAGCCCAAGTAAAATAATTAACCAACGAAAACCCACCCAAACACCCAAACATTAATAAATAATATTATTACGACGAGTCCCTACGCCCAACTCGTTGTCACTTACTATTGCGTTCTATTGCAAAATCATATATCTTATAAGCTGTTTGGTTAGTAAGTAACATAAACATTAATATAATATGTAGGTCTGTCTGTCTGACTGGGGCTCTTTGGATAGCTTTAGTTCTGTGTTTCTGGCTTGGGTCTCTCTGTCTGACTGGTAAGCTACTGTCTAGTAAGCTGGTAAGCCAATGTCTATCAGATCACTTTACAGACAGCCAGATTTTGATCACATTGTCACGAAAATAGTAGAAGATCCGCTGACAAACATTGCCTGATAATTATCCCAAAATACCGTATAACGCGGGTAAGTCCGCGGGCCACAGCTAGTTCGTCTTATAAGCCGTTTAGCTTTGTTTATGAATATTAAATGTAACCTTGAAACAGGATGATATATTGTTGTTCTGCATTCCACAACTAATTGATTGATACTTAGATATATGTAAATCTCATTAGATATGCGAGTTTATAACTTGTTGCTTGGTGATAAGAATCTTTTTCGAGGACGAGTAAAAGTTGCCGAGAATTAAATTGCACTAGCAGTAGCTCGCAAGTTTACCTGCATTGTCATGTGAAAGTAACGTAAAGTCTATATTGTCCCACAGCTGGGCAAAGACCTCTCATTTCACCGAAGATATCATTGTCGTGTACTCGTAGGATATAAGGATAATAATTAAATAAGATATTTCCAACAATATACAAAACATCAATCTCGGCTCCTATACCACGGAGCCGAGAGCTGGCATAACGTAAAGGTGGGAATACACGTGCTTGTATAACGGAATAGTAACTAGCATGCTTGTCAACTGCAAGTCAGGTTCACCGCATACTTGTCAAATACAGGCAAGCAAGTTGGCATATGCATAAACAAGCCTGTAAGCAGGTTGCAGCAACTGGTATACCAGTATGTCTGCTAGTACTACGGGATCGTATTTCGGCCTTTACAGACAGACAGAATGTCTTTTGTATTCAATATTAGATGGTAACTCCCAACGCTCGAGCTTGAGTCCAGAACAGGCTTTGCATTTAAATTAACGATTTTTTGTTTTATCTCTTTTATTATTACGTATCTAGGTGACTTGGAGTGTTAGAATATTTGTGTTGGATCAAAAATAAACTGGTTTTTGTAACGGTCGGCGTAACATTATTTATAATCAAGTAGGTATGTGAGATTAGTTACTGTTGCTATGAGATTAAGTTCGCGATACCTAGTTCAAATATTTAATTAAAAAAATCACTATTATAGAGTCAAGGAGAGAATGTCTTAAAATAAACAAATATGGCCGATTTTAAAACCAAAGACAAATCCATCTTTAAAGACGAATGGGGTTTACTGATTTCATTCTATTGTTACCTTTTCATTCATCACTTATTATCACTAATCGCAAAAAAACTTTCTTTCTGTATTGAAATTCAATCAAATTATTAGAAAAACGGATATATTAGTTTACACATTGACTGCAGCTCTCAGAGACACACATCAAGTCGAAAATTAACTAATTAACGTAATATTTCATACATTATATGTAAACATTATAATTATATCTCTATTATGAGACGTCAAATGCTTGCGAGTCATACCGCCGTACTCAGGTGATAGATTTCAGATATAAACAGTTTGCATCCTAATTGATCGCGAAGCTGGTTTACAAGATCCTTCATTCACATCTATAATAGGTACTAACCATTCTGTATCAAAATACGGTCGCAATATCCTAACAAAATAAAAGAATAACATCTCTAGTAAAAGTTTCTTGGAAGGCGAGCTTCGTTCGTGCGAATCGTTCGTCCTTCAATGGACCCACGTGTTGTCATATAAATAAACATAGTATAGTAACTGTGCAGTAATCTGTGTGCCAAGAGTTGCAGGTGATTGTGAAGAACCGGTCTTTTTGCTATTATTGCAGAAGTAACTTTATCAGTTGAGATTTTATTATCATTGTGTTGAAACTGTTGAAAGGGTTTTCGCTTTTAGCAATAGAGTTAATTATCAATCTGAATCATATTTAAAATAATTTGTTTTGAGCATCACGTTTACTGTCGGAGGCCTTTGGACGGTTTAAAGTAAGTTAGTAAATTCGAGTAGTTAAGTGGCCAGAGCCAGGCCAGTGCCCCGTTGTTTTCAGAGTTTTTAGACATTGAGGGTCAACACTACGTTAAGCGTGCGCACGCGGCGGGCGCACGCGACGGTTCACTTTTGTATGAAGCCACCCGCGGCGGGCATACGCGGCGTGCGCACGCTTAACGTAGTGTTGACCTTTACGGACTGTCAATTTTAGTGGCCTTCGAAGTATGGTAGCGTTCGGAATAGAAATGCCACTATCAGTGCGGGACCGAGCTATACGTTGCTTAACAATTTCAAGCTAACATCGTGTAGTCAAACGTCTCGAGGGCTACTAAATACCAGGGAAGGCCACTACCTACTTGAACTTACTCAATTACATAACCCAAATACTACAAGTCTACAACTACTAATGCTTAACTACTACTAACAAATATTTAATCAGTTAAGCAATAAAACAATTATTTAACAATCAAAACAACACCAATAGCACAGATTACTAAATAGTACTACGTACCAATAGACAAAACTTGTTCTACATTCTACGAAACTATAGACAATTAAATTGAGGCAGGCGCCATAGATACCACTCCATAACTTAAACATTTGAACTGGTGTGGTGGCGAGATCATAAAATACATAATTATTATAATTGTAACCCGTCTATTGACTGTGCTATTGACTTCCCGTGACTTCACTCGCCTTGAACCTGTTAAGAAACATTTTTAGTTTTACTGTATACGGAGAATACCGGAAGATAAATTGTTTAATTAAATATAAAGTATTAGGTTATGAAAACCTTTATTTAAGGTATAAGTGACAGCTGTTCGTCAGCTGTCACTTATACCTATTCAAATCTGCAAAGTCGTATTAGATTAAAACAGTTGTTATCAACAAGATTTTTAGAACTTCACTATTTTAATTGGATAATTTCATCTGATATATAATCTTTGACCATGTCGGAGGCCTTTACGCGGTCTTTAAACTCCGACGTTAGGGTTGGCCACTAACTTACTCGAAATGAATGAATGAATTCTTTCAAACAACCATCACAAACATTCTAATTATTTATACCAGTTTAACTGTAAAGCAGTAACAATTGAAAAGAGGTTTAAACCTAAATACCTCAATAATTTCTGCACTCGGCCATCATAAAGTGGCCGATAAACTAAGCATTCTTGTTTCATTGGTAACCACATAATTTCGACGAGTACTAGTTCACTGGGTCCCTGTGTAACGGACTTTAATGACATAATAATAGTGTTATTACAAGTCGTCACGTGTGTAATTACCTTTAGAGGTGGCATCTTGTATGTAGGTGAGTTGGTTCTGGTAAATCGATATGAGAAAAAGTTGTTATTAGTTTGATTGGATTTTGGGCTAAATACGATACGAATACGAATGTTTTTAGACAGCCTAAAGTCTACCGACATGGTCTATCGATTGGAACAACCGGGACCGACTATTTTACATACTCTCCGAAGCACGTAGCGCTCTGATAGAAATACCACTATCGGCCACCCATCCAATTAGAGACCGAGCTGCACGATGCTTAACAATCTGAGCTAACATTGCTTAGTCAAACTACGCTATGAGCTCTAACTTGGGCTAAAGGGGTACTATGGTAGAGTGACAGTGGCAGTGACTGCATTTTTTTAAAAGGATACTTGGTAATTTAAGATCTCACTGTAGTAGGTACAAGCTTAATTCAATGTGCTTAGTTAGTAGGTAAATTACTTCAAAATTTATTAGTACTAAATTTAATCATATCTCAGATTTTAAATCTCACATTAGATTTAATCTCAGATTAATTTACACGACGACGCTCAAATGAATTATCAAGTACTAACAAACAACTTACTAAGACCTAACTAATATTACACCACAACATCTAACACCATCTTCACAATAATCTGTATTTTCCCATCATTAACACTTTCCCTGACAGTTACATTAGGGATTACGATCACGTACAAAGAGCTTATAATAATATAACGAAGTGTACTAAATCCTAAATTATACAACACATAACTTAGGAGATAAAGTTTACTTTCGCTTTGTAATTTATTCAATGTCATGTTCGTATGGAAATAATTTTAATGTTAAATATAAATATATTTTGAGGGATCTTTGACTATCTTTTGGCTGTATGTTCTACACTTACCTCTTACAACCTCTTAAAACCATAGACAAGAAGAAGAAGATAGTAGAAGGAATTGATGTTGTGTAGAGGAAAAAGGTTTAGTGATCTCATCCCATAGATACTTATTATATCATTTTAGAAGGGATTGTCCTTAGTTGAAAAATCTGCAATATTAGTTAACATTCTAGAACTACGAAGAAGATTGCAGATGTTAAGCAACAAATATTAGTTTGTATTTGAGAACTAGTGAGGAGAAATAAATTGTAAGTGGTCGGCAATACTTATTTGTATTTCTTTTGTTTATTTTAAGCTATATTATACAACATTAACTTAATCTTCCAAGATGAAAATGTATGGATGCAACACAGAGTCGAAAATAATAACTTATAATTTATGAAAAATGATGTAATATGAATATCATTACTGGTTTATCTTTTGTTGTTAAATATAAATCGAAATAGCACTGTCCGGTATTCTATAGTGTCATTTAAAACGTCGCATAAATAATATTTGTTACAGACATGCTTTATATTGGAAGAATATTTAAAATGTGTATTCGTTTGGAATTGGTGATATGGAATGGATCAGTATTCATGTTTAACTATTTATATTTTGGTGGTAAAGGAAAGCTTTGCAAGGTGATTCGTATGAAATGTGTTTTCGAGTTTGTTGTAATCGCATTGAGGGGACTCGCTGTTTAATGTACTGGTGATAGCTGTGATCCCTATGTTAGTTGCCACGATGCAGGCAAGCAACGATAAGATTTTGACAATGATTTTTTGAATAAAGAACACAAACTTATACTGTAAGAAAGTGATAGAATTTTTCGTAAAGAGCACAGAGTTTTACAGTAAGAGCTAATTGTTTTTAAATTGCTAGTCGCCGTCGTATGGCAACACTGTGAGATCCCTATATAAATACTGTAGCTACAGTTAAGTTGGACTTATAAAGAAAGGCAAAAAGCTCCGTTAGTTTAATGAATTGATTGAATTTATCTGAAATCCATCTCGAACCGAGTACATCTTCTCAAAGTACTCCGCCATGTGTGTACCACTGGATGTTTTTGTCATGTTTTTTGCCCACATTCCTTTGACAACGGTTTGGAAAAAAATATAAACGTTCGATTGTACTCTCATTGTGTATTGAGATCACGTGTCTTTGCTCCAAGGACGGAGCCGACGTGTCATTTGTACTAATATTATTATAATATTTTTTTATATTTTGTACTAAGTAGTGATTTGACCTTGTACCTTTAAATCCCCCATTATTTGCTCGATACACAGCCACCATCGTAAGAACATGGTCGTCATTTTAGACGGTCTATAAACTCGGACATCAGTGTTTGTCACTGCCTTCTCATAAAATACCCCATTGTTTAAATACTGAATTTAAGATAATATTTTAACAATACTTACTAGTAATTTTAGCTCCTGACGTAAATAGAGGGAAAGGGGGGGGGGGTTGTTATAAGTTTCATAAGTCTATGTGTTTGTCTATGGTATAGTATCTACAAAATAGAGATGCCTAAGTAACCGCGCTAATTTCAGGAACTACTGGTCCGATTTGAAAAAATATTTTTGTAATGGATAGCCACATTCAACGGGAAAATTATAGGCTACTTTTCGTCCCGAAATTCCCACGGGAACAGCCACAACGCGGGTAGAACCGCGGGGCGCTACTAGTTATACATAATTATAATTAAGTATCTACTTTTGTACCATCTATCCCGGAATCTGTTTTTAAATTATTGTACTAACGAGGACTACCATTCCTCACTTTCCTAACTACTTACCGCGGAAGATTTCTAAAAGAAAGTACCTCTTTAAGGGGTGGCGACTAATCTTGTGGTCTCGAGGTACTTGGAAGCTCGAGTACTAAAGAAACCGCTGGCAATCAATTTGATAGATATTACGAGGTTCTTAGGAAATGAAGGAAGTGATTGAAGAATGAGGAGTAAGTCCTTACAAGTTATTAAGTATATTATCGTCGTAAGGTTTAGCTTCCGATAGTAATGTGTGCGTTCATGGTAAAGCGTGGTTGATATACATTCAAAGGGAAGCTTCAGTGGAAACTCACCCTTTCGAAGCGGAGCGGAGTTGTGCAGAGCCCAATCAACCAATGACAATGCATTGAAATTTTCAAACAACGACTTGTCATTGTCAAAATATTTTCGTAATGAGCTGTGATTGGTCTAAAATTAAAAAAATCGAAATGTTAAGTATCTTAAACCCAATGAGAAAATGAAATGACCGGTACACAGTCTCATCCACAGCCCAACCTCTTGCTCACTGAAAATACAATAGTAAGTGAAGTTCAAAGTAGAAGTCAGTAATAATAAACCAGTCGCCGCTCGGTTAATTGGACATGTGCGCGGAGGGGTTAAGAGATAGATGTTAACGATGTCGGATGCAATTGGCGTAACAGACCCAGACACCAGACAGAATAAGAAAACACCAAAATACAGTACCCGGCAGAAAGTTTTACCAATCGACCTTGAAGCGAATGTTCGTGAAAGCCGAACGTGGTTGATTTTACTCCTTCTTATTGGAAGGGATACAGCGCGAACCGCGAACGCGAAATCGTGAGTTAACAAGAATACATAGCGCGAGATACTCATTCGCTATCGTTAAATCATTAATCAACCAATCATTTATTTAATAACATCATTAATTCATTAGAGGATAGCTAGTTGGATTTGGTAATGCTTTCTGTCACTTACTACTACTTGTTTATTAATTGCTGATACGGGTATACTTTGTTCTATTTTCAATGTGAAATGCTACGGGTTAATTGAAAGTGCATATTAAGCTGCAGTCTGTAATGGAGATGTTTTGTCTGCGATAAGTACTTTGGACTACTCAATAGAAATTATTGATGTAAGGTCAATTTATTAAATGATTGTACGTTTTTATTCCATTTATTGATGCAGATTGTATTGGATTGATTATATTTACCATGGAGGTGGAGGTGAGATTATATTTACCATTATATTTACCATGGTATAATTAACTATTGAGTATCTAATAAGGAAGTTCATTTGTTTTTCAAACAATACCACTGGACGAGGACGACTAAGGGCCGAAACTGCATTAAGCGTGTGCCCATTCGTGTGCGCTTGCCGCGTGCGCCTGCCGCATGCGCCCGCCGCGTGCGCCCGCTTAACGCAGTTTCGGTCCTAAAAATACTACATAGATTATGAAGTTATCTCAATCGTTCATTGTTATCTAGTGTCCGTCTTTGACTTATATTAATCAACTGCAAGCCGCAAGACACTGCTGCATACTGCAGGCCGCATTTAGGATTTTTATAAATATCCATGAAATTGGTACTGCAGTCTGAGGTCGCTGCGACCCCAGTGACACCACCACTAAGATAGGACAAAACACACGGTTCATTAGATCCAAACTAAACTCAAAGCTTGTAAGTATAATGGAATCTAACTGATACTATTACAAATACTTTATATGAATATTATTGACACCTATACTCCGAGCGGGAAACGAACCCGCACTGCCGACACAGTAATCCCTCTCACATGCCCCTTTGCCGTGCCTTTGCCAACGAGCTTCATAGAGATTCCTAGAAACCACTGCAGTTAGTTGCAGCTTATGTCTGCAGTTCATCTTCTACGTGTATCTTTAACGGCAATTAATTTGAAATAACAAAATATTCTTATAATTACGCTGATTGAGGTAGGTTTTGTAAAACCTCGATTACATAGTGTTGTTATTACATTATTAGTTTTTAATACGATATTTAAGCGGTTTTTAATGGGCGTTCTTTAATCGCATACTGCAAGTGTATTGTCATACGGTGACTAACAAGGAATCTAAAAATATTCTGTGCGTTGTATGTCCCAGAATGTTTCAGCTGGTAGGACTTTGGACGAAGATTATGAATTGTGGTTAGCGTTGATAGATAGTGGATCAAGTTTTGTGGCACCACTAAATTGGGTCAAAATTGGCTTATTGATTATTCCTTTGGCGTGCCTGTTCGAAGACGTTTTAGCAGTTGATCGTAAACTTCTTATTTTGATAAGTGACTTTAGGTATCAGAATAAGCACAGTTTTAAGTATAAAATAAACTACAAAATCTATTATATACCGACCGATAATATATTACTCAGTTAACTGATTATAGCGGACATTATACAATAAATATAAGAGTGATATCTCTTTTTTCCCACATCTCGTAACTGTCGAAGCGCCAACAAGGACAAAACCAGAGTACATGTGATGCAGTTTAATTTTGAAAAGGATTGTGTACATAATATGTTCCTTGTTTAGGAATAGATTATAATAGAAAAGGCGAATATACATTGTTTTTTTTTCGGATCAGTGCTGACTTGTCAAAATACCGGACTAAGACACATTCATTAAATCGACACTTAAGTAATCAAAATCACTCATTAAATATCTGAAGGAAGCATATAACTTCTCTGAGTACGGGCGTTTCGAATTCGAAGTCAATTACTGAACCTTTGTAAATCAGCCTTTAGATACAAACAAATCTGTTAAGACGTTTTGCCTGTCTCAGTTTAACAACAGTCATGACTATTGTGCTGAAGCTGTCTAAAAATATATTAAGGGTTTCCAGTCCATTTGGTATCGTATGGCCTAAATGTGTCACTGTGTGAGTCACGGGATGTTGCGGATTTGTATAAAGTACACCAAGTATGAATAATATTGGATATTTTGTAAGAGCTTCGATAATATTATGTTAGCCAATAATTGGATTTGCCCCACATCAACCGTAAGAGCTGTCTGAATGTCGTTACCGGAATTGAGTTACCTTCCTTCCTTTTCAATTTCATGCCTCTTACTTGTTGATGAAATATGGTAAACGGTGTTAGATAATATTTTGGAGGTGTACTATGGGTATACTAGTAAGAGTCTGTGGTTTGATCTGTGTTGAATTTCGAGTTGAATTATAACATACACGGTTATGCACTGATTGTTAGCGGGCGGGAATCGAACCCGAAAACCCCGACACAGTAAGCGCTATCATATGCTACTGTGCCAATGGACTTGTATGAAAGTAAATTACGCTACTCATTTGACGCAACTAACAATGTAAAAATATATGTTTTATACGCTCTTTTGTCTTCATCTTTAGAAGGTTGCCACGGTGCTAAGACGACGACGGCGCATAAAACATTTAAAATAAGAAAACATTATTAAAGTGCTAAGCTATTAATGTTCAAAGTATGTATTAAAATAAATATACCGCCATTCATCGCCACTACACACACTGTGGCAACCCCGTTTCTACTACCTATATTGCTACTATGGTTAGTAACAAACCAATAGACGAACTAATTATAGAATTCACTTCCTATACCCATTAATATAATATGCACTCAATCAATATTATCGAACAATCTTCCTAATAAACACTGCGTAATATATTTTAATTAATTTTCAAAACACTCCTCACACCCACGCTTTTTTTCAAGATTTATGTTCTTCAGATCTTTATCTCCTTATTAAAATCAATGGTTTTTTTCTAATGTAATCTACTGTAAAGGATTTTTTATCGATAATTTGATGCTGTAGATCAGTTAATATGATAAGGAAACTTTATATGCTTTTTAACGTTATCGGATAACGGTCATGTGATAGAAGGGTTTAAAATTAATGGTTTTTATAATTTTAAATTTAAAATGATTTCCTGGTTATTTGATTTTTGAGGCCTTTAGGCGGTCTAAAACTTGAGCCCACAATACTTACGACAGTCTTTAGTCTAACCGGTTCTTAATTATGTTAATCTAATATTAGTTAGATTCCATTGCAAGCTTAGAGCTTAGTTTGGGTCTAATTAACTTGAATGAATTTGTCCGGGCATATTTATTTATTTCCATCAGTTGTCAATATAAAATCTTAAAAAGGGCTTGTCCAGTCCAATATAATAAAACTGAGAGTTTGTAGTTTTGTTTGTTTTAACGCGCTGAATCGTAGCACTGTCCCGCATCCGCATCGTAGCGCACTCCCACCTCCGCATAGTAGCAAACTTCCGCCTCCGCATCGTAGCACACTCCCTCGGGATTTCACTGGGATGCCATTATCAAATCCTCCACCCTCGGCATATCTCCTTTCCAACAAAGAACGAATCATTAAAATTGGTTCATAAACAACAAAGTTATCCGCGAACATACATTAGAAAAAGCATAATATACATATTTATACTCGTATTGAGAAACCTCCTCCTTTTTTAAGTCGGTTTAAACACAAAAACAATGACAATTTAAAGGTTTGTCATTCGAGGTGGTCGGTGCCAGTCCGTGGCAAGTCAATGAATCAAAATACAATGGGTTATGTGGTTAAATTAGGCTGCACACCCACCTGCGGCCTTTTATGTATCTGTGTCACTGGAGCGTTCAATTGAAGAGGTATAAAACTTATATTGTAGTCCTCCCCTTATATTAGAATAGCTGTAAACATTTTGTTCTTTACATTACTTTTAACTTTCTTATATTGAAAGGTCTGTTGTTTATTCTTTGGGTCCTTTACGAAATTTAAGATATTTACACACCAACATTTACATGTACAAAGCCAATCCAACAGGCACAGCTGGGTCTTATTTCGGAAAGATCGTTGCAGGAGTTGCATCGTTTTAAAATAAGTTGGCTGGCGCCTTTTTTTGAAACGGTCCTGGTGAGATACATAGATAAGGAACATTATCTTTGGTATTCTGAAATAGAACATTTTGTCTATTAACTAGTTTTCCTAAGCTTCATAGCAAAACCCACTCCAGTCTACCTAAACCTCATTAACCGCAGGACTCCCACCATATTCCTTACCTTTAATTATTGTAAGACTAAGCCACTAACCTAGTTAAGGGCCCTCGTTCGTATTGAAGCTCAGTATCGAGGGCGCGGCTCTTTGTAATCTTATTACATTTTCTAGATCACTGAACTTACGATCCTTGTACATGTAATGAGGTTTTATAAATATCACTGTTGTTGTTTGAGCAATCTTGGCTAGTTATAAAATGGTTTTACGGCATTTTATACATTAAAGTAAGTAAGTTGGAGTGGGTTTGAGGCCAACCCTGATGTCAGCGTTTTTAGACCACCTAAAGGCCTCCGACATGGTATAACGATTTAAAGAACCGGGACCGACAATTTAACCTGCCTTCCGAGGCATGGTAGTGCTCAGATAGAAATACCTAACTTTAGGAACATAGGAACTTTGATTCTTAAGTTTTTATGAAAATGGACACTCTGCTTAAAAGCGCGTGGTACAGCTGGTAGTTTTATAATTATCTATGTATGTATGTCTGATTTATTAAAGAAATCTAGAATAAGAACATTTTTAAACGGTTATATTTTCTTCAAAACAATTCCGTCTAAAAACTTTTGGGGCACCTCAAAGGAAGTGCTGTAATAACATTTTATCGTCTATCGTTTAAAATCGATCTACATTAACTAGATTCTAAATAATAAATTGTTTTAGTAGGTCACTATTACCTACACCTTGAACCTGGTACCTCGTTATTATTTTAATAGGCAATTAAGCTATTTTATTAAAACCCCGTTTCGTCTTCACAATATTTTTACGACCATTAAAAATTATGGACAAGAAAGCTCGTAATATTAGAAGACATATTGTATTAAGAAAAATACCCTCTAAGCTGTAAAGGTCGTTCTAATCTGTTATAATCTTAATTTATTAAGAAAGGGGAAGACATCTGAATAAGCAACTGGAATTGGTTATACAAGTACAATAATATAACTTACAAATAGTCCGTAGTACTTTGTGTTAAGGTTCATATTCGGCGAGTAAAAGCAATTTATCAGCGTTGAAAGGCTACTGTGGTTAGAGACAAGTAAACTTAAGAGAAACATTGCGCGTCGTGATTTATTTGAAAAGGTATGGATGGGAGTAGCTATGAATGTAAGGAAAGAAGAAAAAGAGGATATAAATAAACATGGAGGCGACATAGAACTAATTTAGCATCTATTTAGGAATATAAGTAATAGAACAAGCTGTTCCGCGCGGTGTTTCTTTCCCCGATTTTGTAGATCGCGCGTACGTTAATTTACTAGAATGTGTGGGGTCGCCCATACATTTAATAAAATATGAAAAAAATCTCTTTTAAAGTTATAATAGGTAAGACTCATAGTTTATAGTAGAAGGATTAGAAATTGAGGAATTTATGAATTGATCAAAAACATAAGAAGTATAGGAATTTATTGAAATTCTTAGGAAGGATGATAAAAAACAAAAGAAAGCGGTGCTTTTCCACCAGAACGTTGTTTAGCTAAGTTTGATAATGATTTTAAGAAGAACACCACATCTATATTCTACGATTGAGTTGATGGATAGGACAAAGCATTGTACCATTGCATAGCTCTGGTGGAAAAGCATTCTACCAGTCAAAAGAACTTTAAAAGCATATTATTGTAATTCCGAAGCCAAAGCCACATTAAGGGTTCTAATTCTGAACAAAGCAAACAATAAAACTACAAACAAGGCGACGAATATATTTTTCAAAGCATTTTTTCTTCGGGTTACAAAGTTCAAAAGTTCTCTTCAAGGATCGCGATTAACATCTCCAATAAAACATTTAAGAGCAAAGGCCATTACGTTTAGGGATGAAAATTTTATGATCACCGAAAAGCCACATTCTATAGATTTTTTAAGATATTGTGTTTAAACGAATAGGGGACGGGGTTCCCAAGAGCATAATTTTGTATTTATGTCATCAACCTTTCTTTTGTTGGGTACCAAGGATATCACGCACAAATATTTAAAACTTACACATTTTAGACTCTATACTCATAGCAATAAGTGCTTTGTAGTTACGGTATTTTTTCATATCAAACTGTCAAAATTCAAGATAAAGACAGCGAATCTTTCTGGGAAGTGGTAGGAGCTTGATTTTTTAAGAAAGATTAATTTTTTCATGTTCGGATGAGGTGTGAACTCGATTTTTGGAGTTTGGGAAAGATTAAAAGTTATTTACGTTTGTTGTCATTGATTTATCTACAAAATGTAAAGTAAGTAGTTGTTAATATAATTGACGTGACACTGATTAGTGTATGTAGAGCATCGTCCATTCTATATATCTAAACCCTAGATCTTATTATCATAACAGCATCGTTATACCAGATTTTCAACTGATCTTGCGTGGGCAGGTTGATAGAGGAATAATCAATGTAACGTAGCGCAAAGGTTTCAATATTAAATGGGAGTGCCACGGTGCAACGGGATAAAATTATATTTTTGAAATGCGCTCAAAATCAAATCACATATAATTGAGACGACCTGTTTTAATATTCTCTGGACAAAATGAGGAAAATTGATCGTAGCTGAACTAACTACAAGTTAATAATTATAGTAGTCAAAATTTTACCAAAAAGCATGTTTACGGTCGAATTGAGAAACATCCTCTTCCTTTTAAATCAGTTAAAAAAATCAAGGACTCTACTAATTCTATTTGAAAACAAATCCAGTAGAAACTGACAGGTAGCTAAATGTCAACCCGATTAACATCATCGCTCTAAAACATTTTTTATCATCTATCGACGATTTACGATTCGTTTTTATCATGTCTCCTTTATCATTCCTCGGATTTCTAGAGGTAGCTCCTTGTGTCAACATCAATGTTTATCTTAGATGTTTCTAATACGTAAGATGGATTGGTTTTGGAGAATTGGGTATCCCTATTTAGGCAAATACGTTGAAGATTAGTTGCTTATTGATGTTTGATATTTCACATGCTTCTATTTTGATGGCAAGAAGTAATATGTGTCGAACTAATGAGGGTTTTACGAATTATAAAAAAGTAAAAACCATACTGAAAGATAAGGAGCTAGTAATTATAAGTAGTTTACTTGAGTTCAGGCTTATCGGCTGTTAATCTAATTAACATTCCTCACTCTACTGAATATCTTTAAAGTTCAGTGAGTGTTGACGTAGCAAGATATTACAGATTTTTCTTTTCTTTTTCTAAACCAACATAAACCGTGAAGTAGTGATTTACTAACCAAACGTTACGTTAATTTTCTCACATGGAAACGAAACAGTTACTAAAGCGGTAACTATTAATCCTAAACCGTTAAATCTAATTCCCAAATAAAGAGATTTTTTCATCCTCCTTTATCCTTAACTGATGAGAACTTATCACATAAAATATTGTATGTAAAGCCAAACTGTAACGAAACGACACCTGGATTTAGACTACCCAAGTATTGTGAAGAAGCTAAGTTTTAGGGGTTTCTGTATAATTATGGGCGTTGTCAAATTCCACGTCATAAAACTTACATTGTTATGTATTAAAATAATAATAGAATAATATATGGTCAGTCGTAAACACGTCGCTCTAATCGTAAACATTTTATGACCTTAAATTTAAAGGGCGCAATTAAATTTCGTCGTTAACGTTGCCACCCGTCCATCCCTACGGGGTAGCCAGATGTTGCGCAAAAATGAACGTTTTTGTACAAATCTGTGTGTGTTCCCGACGGGGTCTTGTGTAAATATTTTGTTTATAGTTTTTGTAAGTTCGTTTTTAACAGACATTTTAAAATATTACTAAGTTCGGTTTAAGACCCATATAAAATTATTGCTCAAATTAAAGATGTTAGAAAATAAGAAATTCCCTGTAAATTAATACAAGTACACTTAAAATAAAATCGAGGTGATGAACTAGACTGAAGTTGTAGACTTTATTAAAAAAATGGTTCCTATTTAAGAATGTAATGGCTCCAGATCCTGGGCAAGAGTCTCTTCACTGAAAATATCAGTACAATAGTGCAATCTTTTTAAAGTTACAATCTTAAATGATTCCACATACACAAATATTTCTAAAATCAATAACAAATTAATTAAACATCAGCGGAAAACGTTCCACATTTGGCCACAGTAGCAACAACGGTTACTAACCGCTCGGCCTCCAAAATTTCGCGATAAGTGTCGTAGTGTCGGCGACATGTCACATGTCTGGCGCCTGTGTGGAGATAAAACCCCTTTGTTTAGAAGTCCTGATGGACTACATGTGTAACGTCAATCCTTTGATACAAGACTCTTCTGTCGGAACCTCTTTGTATATTGGGAGGTCTGCTATTGAAATAAAATTGAATGAACTTGTTAAAACTATGGGGTTTGTAGAGTGAGCGTTTTTATGCTAAATGTTTTTTAGTATTGGTAGAAATCTATTCAGTGGTTGATAATCGTCTGAATAAGACGTTGCGTTGACCGCCATCGAATTTTCTGATTATTTGGATTGAACATGTTGTAAGATCTTGGCCAATCTTAAATGGAAGGTACCAATACCTTCCATTTCTAAGATTGGTCACTAATAAGTCTATTCAATAGACTCTATTGAAGTCTATTTATATTGAATGTTGTATATTTTTATGAAATGAGAAAATCTGATTAGAACATTTGGCGTTTGTATTCATATACATTGTATTAATTGATAGATGCCTAAAGATTAATTTATAAATTTAATTGGCTTATGTAACTAAACGAAGCTTTTTTTCCTACTGCTGATTTGTTTTCAGGAACACTTTAATCAAAAAGTACGAGATTCCATATTTCGCAAGAAAAGTGTAATAGGAAAGGAAATTGAGGGCGGAACCTTGTTACGCTCGGCCACGGTAGAAAATTAAATGATGGAGAAAATATTTGAAAAACTTTTTAATATTTTTACCACGTTTAATAGGCGAATGATGGTCTGTGGCACATCCTTACCAAAAATACCTACATCTATCCTTTGCTTTTACTTCCTTTACGCTTTGCGTTAAACTGTTCGATTTATGAAATTCATTTTAAGTCTATTTTCTTCATAACTTAACAAGAAATGTCTTTGGAATTATAATAGTGTTAAGCTGTGTACAGACCGGCCCAACGAACGCCAACGAACGGGTTTCGTTGACCTTCGTTGCTGCAATCTGGACGGCTTAGCGAATGCCTAACGGAGAATTGAGGATCTAGATAGATAGGATAGATAGATAGATAGGATAGCATTTCGCTAAGCCGTCCAGATTGTAGCAACGAAGGTCAACGAAACCCGTTCGTTGGCGTTCGTTGGGCCGGTCTGTACACAGCTTAAAATGATAAACAATATTCTATTAACTACGTCACAGAGTATAGAGTAACACGAGGCCTTGTATAGATGCTTCTCAGGTGTCTGCGACCGTGACAAATAGCAAAACGCTATGCTCATTGTACCACAGACTTAACGCCTTGAAAACAAATCATATGTTATGTTTAACATGCTGTGTTATTAATCTTGTTAATTGATTGTTATTTAAAGAGCAATTGTCAAGATTTTTTTATCAAATGTAATAGAATATAACTACTTAATTATAATGTCCCACTCCTGAGGGAAGGCCGGATTAGGTCAATCCCTGTCAAAGCCGTCGATATCATCACGCCATCTCTTTCGCAGTCTGCCTCGACTCCTGAGTCCTCGAACATTATAGGTTGATTAATAAGAGGAAGAGGAAAGACATCAAATTCGGCTAGGCAATTTTAGTACATCGTCAAATTATAAAATTCATTGACATGCTATTACGCAGCCATTATAGTAGAAGATTGGATCAAATAAGGCTAATAACTAAGCTTATCACGCTTATACGATCATCTTGATGTTTATTATCCTTAATTCACCAACTAAACTGACCAAACATACTGTAAACAATCAATTTATTCAAGTAAGTACTGAACAACCTTGTGCCTCGAGTCAGATCAATGTATTCCCACGGCACGTCGCACGCGCATCACTCACGGATCACGCTTGTTGCAAAGGACTGTGTTACGCTGTACCAACCATGTTTACATTTTGATATTCATTTTAAGTATAAGCAAAGCGGATTGGACTAGCGTGGTGATTATGTCTAATCTGACTCACTGTATTTGGGGATGCTTTTGAAAATTATTGAACATATTATTAGCTCTTTATAGAATTAGAAGTTTGAACAGATTTAGGAGCTATTGGGCAATCCGCTCTCAGAATTTTGTGTTCTTTTTTCAAATGCTAGCCACCTATAAATAGAGGAAGCGTTTCGGTCTTCTATACTAGTCACCGTCGATGCCTGCACCGTGGGTCTCTTTATCTTCAGTGTGTCTTTACTCAGGACTCTCAGGAGTAACATTTACAAGGTCTTGGTAATAAAAAGAGTTTGGAAGTTTTTATGGTATTTGATCTCCGAGACTCCAACCAAATACCGGGAACCAACCAAGTAACTACCTATATGAATTAAAAGTGTCCAATTTCGTCTAGCAGTTTCGTGTCACATGTATTTGTGACAAACATCCATCCAGATATTTCATATTTACAAGTATATTTGAAGGATAACCAAACCTTTGTGGTTACATACCAAACAATAGGAAACCCACGTACAATGCAACAACTATTCATAAAATTATTATTATTTTAAACAACCATTGACCTTACTCAATTATATTTAATCCACAGAGGCCTTGTTTTGTACACGCGTGTTAATATTCTGCAATTAACAATCTAGGTATTACACTCAAAAATAATAGATATGGAAGTTATTTGACGAGCTATAGTATTAAAACCCTTTGTAATAGGTATCATTATTAGATTCGTGCATTAACTTAATAGCATTAAATTGTAGGATGGATTTATGCTGTAGGAAGCAAGAAGGATTATTTCTTTTGTTTTATTTGTATTTCGTGAAGATGGTATTAGTTAGTTAGTAAGCCTTCCTGTAATGTCCTACTTAAGAGCAAACAGTATTTCATCGCATCTCTCTCTGAATATATCAGTAGTAAGATTTTTTTTTAGGTTAGTCAACAACCCTGGTGTCGGAGTTTTTAGACCGCCTTAAGGCCTCCGATGTGGTCTAATGATTAAAACAACCGGGACTCACCGAAGCACGGTAGCGCTCAGATAGAAATGCCATTATCTGACACCATCTAATATATCAGTACTCAGTAATCAGTAATCAGTATTTGCAGTAGACTTCACACACATAGAATAAAGCATATAATCTTTTTCATATACTCGTAGATTAGAGTTTTCCACCAACATGACACCAATCAAACCACCGTGAATTGATTGATGACATAATACTATACCACCAAAAACATAAATGTAAAAAAGGAGAGCCAAGTTCAATACAAAAATTATGCTTGGCTATGGGCTTCGCCGCAAAAAGAATGGAGATCTAAATGAGTGCCAAGTTGTAGGCAAAATCTCAATATGTATTTATAGGAACAAAATAACATTATGAACAAGTATTAAACTCTATTTCTTCTCTTTATTGGATACCTATGACAATTGCTGTTATTTAAAAATGTGAGATCTTAAAGTGGCTTAGATTTGACTTGACCAGTTTTCATTACATCAGTCATTTTATAACGTTATTCAAAAAATAGGTATATTTTTTATTTATTCTGGTAAAAACTGGCCAAGTTAAATCTAACCCACTTTAAAATCTCACATTTTTAAATAACAGCAATTGTCATAGGTATCCAATAAAGAGAAGAAATAGAGTTTAATACTTGTTCATAATGTTATTTTGTTCCTATAAATACATATTGAGATTTTGCCTACAACTTGGCACTCATTTAGATCTCCATTCTTTTTGCGGCGAAGCCCATAGCCAAGCATAATTTTTGTATTGAACTTGGCTCTCCTTTTTTACATTTATGTTTTTGGTGGGATATCATTACTTTTTGTAAAGAAAACTAGGTATTGATATCGCTGATTGGCTGGGGCGACGGTGGACCGACCGCGTCATAAGTACCTACCGCGCGCCGCCGACGACACACCGTTGGCCGGTTGTTTAACGCGAATTACAAGTTTTTTTGTATGGGGGCACCACTTATTTTTTTACATAACTTTACGTTTATATTGCAGTTAAATAGCAAATATGATAATACTTAGATTGGGATAGTTTCAAATATCTGCTTGTAACGGTTCCAACGCTACAATTAAAAAATATATTTTTTTGTATGGGGACCCCCCCTATTTTTTAACTTTTTTTTATTTTTAGATTTTTTCTTACGCTTACACACAATTACCGAGCTAGATACCAAATTTCATCCTTCTAGGTCATCTGGAAGTAGGTTAGGTTTAGGTACTATATGTCAGTCAGTCAGTCAATACTAAAATTTACGACTTTCTGACGTTCATATCTTTATAACCGTTTGAGCTAGCTTCATGAAATTTGGGCTTCTAGGTGTCCTAATGGATATAATTAAACACACGTAGTTTCATGTGTTTACGTTAAATAGTTTTTGAGTTATAGAAGGGTCAAAAGTGGCACCAAGTGGTTCGTGTAATATTACACTCGGCGCTGGCTAGCCGTTCCTTTGCTTGAACTTGGCTTGACACGCTGCCACGTGTCTAGATCGTATTTTGTCGTGTCACCTTCTGTCACTTTCATCAATCTAACCGGGCAGAACCCGACAAACCAGACATTTGTCCCTTACCAAACATTCTATTAATTTAAGTCAATTCACTTCAAGTAGGTACTTATATTAGGTAATTGAATGAAGTAACATTAGTTGAAGTAACAAACATAGTTCGTGTCCAACTCGCTGCTAATCGACATTCCTTTCGTAAGTCGGTTAAATCGCATGAGTCAGTTGCGTTTCTTGAATTGTTTGGTTGGTTAGTTAACTAATTAGTAACGTACGGTATATGCAATGAATCTTCATGTATGCAACATAGTACAAAGTACTTACTTTTAAAGCAAACTGACTTCAAACATTTTGAAACTTCATATACGCAAGCGTGGTGATTACGCCTAATCCTCCTCACTACCCTTATAAAGAGGCCTTTGCCTAGAACTGAGACATTACAGGCTAATACTGTACCTTACTTTTACTTGATATACCTTCAAACATTATTCAAATAGTTAAAACAAATACCATTTTGCAGTGTCCAATGAAAAGACGTTGCAAGTCATTGCAGAATGATCCAATTTGTAATCGCATTCGGAGTCTTGTAGCCGAACGATAGGGTAATAATGTTGACACAACACCTAAAAATTTCAAAGTAATCGATAAGGGACGTCATGTAATTAAAATACAAAGTCAAAAGAGGAAAGCACCTAACAAAATCACTGCTAAGCAGCACCCCGCGGTTTTACCCGCGTTGTGTCCGTTCCCGTGGGAATTTCCGGAATTTTTATACGTATAAACCTTCCTCATAAATCAGTCTATCTATTTCAAAACACCGCGTCAAAATCCGTGCAGTAGTATTTGAGTTTATCGCGAACAGACAGACGGACAGACCGACGCGGCCGGGGACTTTGTTTAATAATACTATGTAGTGATTTGAATTGCATTAACCAAATGAAAACATTAATTAGCGTTAAATTCGGATTCAAAGATAGCCTTTTTCAGCCAAGCCATCCCACATTATGCAATCTTGATTGGTAAAAGGAACGTAAGTCCTCCTACTGATAACTTTTTATCCCAACACCAAATCGGGATTGGAAGGTCATAACTCTAATATATTATTGAGTTTATCTGCTGCATTCGCTTTGTGGGCGTGCCGACTATGCGTCACTGCAAATACAATATATTATTCGATAACATCGTAATTGGTATTATTGTTTCGCATTGCCTTAGCTGTAGAAACTTGCATAGTTTGCTCAAGTACTTCAAATATTTCCTGTTTGAGTAGAAAGTAAATGCTGGTATTATTAGTAAAGAACCTTGTTATGTCACTGATTATCATTATTAATGCAGATGTGAGTTTCTGTACAGACCCCAGGATTAAAGGGATGTGACACTTGACTATCACGTTTTATTCCTATACATAAATAGTGGGATAATAATGGGATTGGGCTGGTCTGCTGGTCATGTCTGCCACACGCCTGACACGCTGTGGGCCAAAATTTCCACTGTGTGGCGCCCGGAGGCAGCGAGACGGCGTTTGCGGCAGACCGCGCAGGCGGTGGCATGGCGGGACGAACAGGACGCCTACTAGAGGGACTGGCAACTGATGGCTTCGAATCGAGAAGAGTGGCGGAAATGGGGGGAGGCCTTTGCCCAACAATCGGATGATAACAGTAGCAGTAACATAAATAGTAGACATCTAAACAGAATGTGAAATTATTGACACGTGCCTTGAGGACTGAAGATATTCATTTGTATTTCATTTAACAACACATTTGACATTTACATTTAGAAGAGAAAATACTTCGAAGATCTATCCAGTCAGATCCTTAAATATTTACTAGTCTAGACTCTAGACCACAGATTACTAAATAGTTATGTCTAGACAATGAGTCTAATAACTCCGTACAACTTGAACGCATACATCTAGTTCAAACACAGAAAGAAAACGTACACCACACATTGTATTCAAAATCAATAAACTACTGCATACGATTTTAATATTAATGTAGTACCGTCAATAGTTATCATTGAATAGTTTCAATTCAATCGTAACGCTTCATCGGCATCTGTCCTCGACCATTAAAAGTAATTGATATCCAATTAAAATGATAAGGGCAATGAACTATCGAATGTAGTGTTGGCATCCCGAACGTACTATTAATAATAAATATGGTATATATGTCATGTCACGTTATATTAAAAGGCAAATCATGATATTTCAGCAAGTACTTCAATACAAAGAATGTATTTGATTGATTGATTGTGATTAATGATGTGTAAAGAATAGTAACGGGTTATAAAATTGTTAGGACAATGTCAAAGAACTCTCCGATAAAATAAAAGAAGTAGGCTTGCAAATTCGTCAAACGCTCACCTATGCTGTAAATAAGAGAAATTGGGAAGGTACTCAATTTAGTATACAATCCATTTGGCTACAATCAAACTAGTACCACCAGTACACCACATCAGCCACCACAGGTAACCCATAGCTTTGCGACTGAAACTCGCCGCCATTGGTAAGTTATCCACTACATGGATGGGTGGCCGGTACTTTCAGTTAGACCATGTCGGAGGCCAGTCTCCAAACTCCGACATCATGTTTGGCCACTATTCTTCTTCAATTTATTTACGTTGAGCATATGTAAATATTTTTTAATTAACATCTACTAAGCTACCATCAGCTACATTACAGATCAAATAAGCATTGTATCCTACGCATTATTAAAACATAACTTATTGTCGATTGTTAAGTGTTGATGTAATAATCTTCATTCACCATGTGGGTTGTGAATAGTTTCTTGGGCTCATCACTTTATACGCTTCTGATGTATTGAGATTTTATCAATCATAATTATCAAGGTTTGGTTCCGTCTGTTAGTATTCCCGGTTCAAAAGGCCAATTTTGGATTTGTTGACGTAGGAAGGTGAATCATGTCAAGTCTTCTTCATTGAATTATATTGATATCTTCCGACGGCTATATGTCTGCTTAGCATATATTAGGCTCTGCATCTTGCATCATCATTCATATTTTATCTTCGTATATAAGTACATTTACTTATAAAAAAGATAAGAGGTATCTGGTGTTATTCTGATTATCATTATAACATGTGGAGCGTTCTCCCCCCGAATGTACTTAACTCGAATTTGTACGGATTTTTATACACTTAGGTAAACATTCTATAAGGAAAAATAATAAAGATAGGTCAGGACAAAGTGCATTTATTTTCCGCCATTATGCAAAACTTTTGCTGAGCTAATCACAAAGTTTCTTCCTACACCACACCTTATCAACACACTATCATAAACTTTATTATCTTCCAAACAAAATATCAACAAGTTAACCAACAATATTGCCAACATCCTCTCATAAAACTCCTTGAGGTACGCCATTTTAGCCCTTATTGGTGGGGTATTAAAGAGTATAGTGTCCCGAAAGCATTACGCAGAGGCAGACGGCGCGGCGCCGCACCTGCTTCCAAAGTAGGCCAACATAACTGGCCCCTATTGGCCAATACCCTGGTGATGTAACCGGTTCCGACTCTGCCCAGCCTTTTCCCTTTTCTATACCATCAAGCATATCGCAATGAGAGTTATTAAAAGGATAGACAGAAGATAAACATTAAGTCAAATGTAAGCAGGTATGGACCATATAAGGTAGTGTTTGATCGTCGTCAATTAATTAGATGTCAGATGTTTCTTTACTATTCAGTGGTCAATCAGTGTTTATGAAATAGTCCTTAGTTCTCAGTTTTCATAGAAAATGCACGTAAGGGCACTGTTCATGAAACCTATTTTATTTAAATCGCTAATGCGTGTCTGTCAAAATAGATGTATGAGATAAAAACCAACCATGAGTCTGATAAAAGCCTACTTAAAATGGTCAATACAAAAGTATTTTAATGCATGTCATTCTATTTCTCTACTTCTATCTAAAATTATGGTCTAAGCTACAAATAAAATTACATGTAGTTCTTACAAAATCATCCAAGATTGCAAAAATAACAACCAGCAAATGTCGATACACCATCTTTGTAGGTCGTAGAAAATAGTTAGCCGCAAGATATTTCTGGTTTCTATCCAGTTTCTGTAGAGACTTTTATGTAAATAAAGTGGCAAAAGTTAGTTCAAGTTAATGAGAAACATAAGGCACCCCTTCGAAATGGCATCTGGATGATTTGTATGTAGGCAATCAGACAAGTCGAAGTTAGTCCTATTTAATGAACATTACATACTGTAGTCAGCTGCCTACTAATTAACAATAAGCAAGTCTCAGTTTAATAAAGATGTGTTTACGCAAATTGGATATTTAGAAAATATGATAATCTGTGTATTTTACATTAGGTACTTATTTATAAGGCTTCCTAAACTGCACTGTATTCTTCTTTTCGAATGTACTCTGTCCGAGTCAACCTGTTTAATTCTTAATGAAGACATTTAGAAGTAAAATCACCTCTAAATTTTCGCAAAAAACAATTCACAGAAAGACGCAGTCAACACAAGTAGATAGTAAATTAATTACACACGCCACATCCAGAGCAGTAGCAATCAGGAACTGGCTTCATAAATAGTCCTTCAATTAGGTTTATTAGCCGCAGTAAATCAAACTCCACCTCAACAAATATGATTTATGTTCATATTTTCTTTATTGGACGATATTAATTTATATTGTTTGTATACAATTTTAACAATACCTACGAGTGTGTATTTAAGTATTCGCCAAATACAGTCTTTTAGATAGTTCCTAGTGATCCAATTTCTGTTATCAACTGATCCATTATTTTTATTTGGAATACATACAGTTACTCTTTATTTAAGTGCAATACACACATGCCTACGGGTCAGTGTGACACCTTGTGACACCTTTCATACAGATACAAGGAATACAACGTCACGCGACCCGCACGCGGCCCGCGCCCGCACTACGCGTGTGTCTTACGCACTTAGTTTCACTTTCGAGATCTCTTTTCCGGCATTTCATCCTCACACAAGTGAGGATATTACTGGCAATATCAATAAAATATTATTTATTACTTATGATATAAACACTATTAGATAGAGTTTCTCTAACTTCAATAACTTAGTACATGCGTTAATTATTTAACTATTAATTGGCAAGAGTTAACAACTCATAATCGCGATTTGAAACCGATAATCATACGAAGCGAAGGATGTAGTTAGTACCAATTAACTTGGACTTTCACTCTCCCGATGCCCTTCTATTTGCTGTCGGCAAGCGTTTGACACTTCATCACTTTATTATCGAGATTAGTTCTTGTAGTGATTAGTAATTTAAGTTAGTGCATGCAGTGACTCGATACACGATTAGCCGCGTACCCACCTAGCGCACAGGCTCGCGAGCCATGGCTCGCGAGCCTGTGCGCTAGGTGGGTACGCGGCTTTTGACCCGTGGCGGATTCAAAGGCGAGGGTGAAGGGTATCATATAACATACAAATTCAGACCAATATTTAATCAGTGCTTCCAGACATAACATGACATTGCGGCAGGCTTGAATGAGTTATTATGCATCCTGTTTTCTGATGACAAATTATAATATAATCATAATATTGAATAAATTTTATTGAATGTCAACTTATCGGATGTGATGGGGACAAGTTGTGTAGTAACGATGCTGTTAAATATAGAAAAGAAGTGTCGTGTCGTGGTGGGCCGGCAAGTGAGGCATCTCTCTCGAACCGCAAGTAAACAATAAGACATACATTTTCATTATCAGCACATTGTGGCGAGACCTCAATATGTCATGTCTTTATTTATCGCGAGTGTGAACTGTCCTTACATTTGATTGTTTTGCTCCGTGTTTATTCACTAGTGACTCGCACTAACTTCGGATATGTACTAACTACCTAGGAGTATTTAGAAAAACACCGTTTGTACCTGATTTATTTTCAAAAATCGAACTGGTAAGTATCCATATTATTTCGAACAGTTTTTTTTCTTTTTAGCCGTACTTACCATATTCTATAGTCTATTAATTTTATTTGTAAAGGAAACGCTCATGGCCATCTGTGGTCTCAGGTCTCAGTAACTTTATATTAATCTGTAATACAGTTGACATTATTTAGGTACGTGTGTTATAATGTCGTGGTGTGACACTGAACAAGTTTAATGAATTGAATTGAGAGCACTTGTGTTTCAGAAGCCTAATGACCTTAATAACTTACTTAATTTCCTGTTATCTTTTCCTTTAAAAGGTCATTTCCATCTCAAAGTTAAACCAGACAGTCGTGATAAAAAATAAGTAAAGCAAATAAAAGAACGTGATTGGCAACTTATTTGAAATAAACATTGACATTTAACGTATTTTCGAGTGGAAATAAATTGTGTTGTCACGAAACAATCAATAGTGCACTAAATATTCAAATATTCCGCCATCTTGGGAATAACTTTAGAATAACAATAGTTTGAAATTATACTTTTAAAATATAAAAACCCGATGCTCGTATGGTATAGTTTTGCTCATACATAACCTATTCGTACATAATAAATAACATAATCAAATTTAAAACACCATTTAATACATTTATATTTTTTAACATTATTTTATTTAATAATCACATAGATAAATATACGTTCTTGTTATATTGTACTACTCTTAAACCTGGCTTGTAATGTCCCACTGCAGGGCAAAAGCCTAATCCTTCTCATTGAACTGACCTAAAAAAGAAGAAATATAACAGTTCATTCACGAAAATTTTAATTTATATACTTATATCAAATATTTTTCCACTCACACAAACAAAAAACTAACAAACAATAACACACTAAAATCGTGACGTCAAACTATTATCTTGAAATCTTGATACAAACTGTCAAAATTGTATTAAATCCTGTCCGATAGTACAAAGATTGATGCTATTAGTTAGTCAGTCACGTCATTCACGTCAGTCAGTCATGACCGAGACCTTGGGCCGGCAGCTTACAATAATATTTTAAAACAATGCCTTACTGATTGATTGATCTTTACTATATCAATCTTAGTAAGTTCAAGTAGGTTAGGGGCCAAGCCTGGTGACGGAGATTTTAGACCGCCTAAGGCCTCCGACATGGTTTGTTTCTTCGATAATTACTAACTTAATTATTAACAATCATAAGTTATTGTGTTTAAGAGCCTAAGCACACTTATTGTGCAAGACTGTAGACAGTCTTCTGGTCTAGGAAAACAAATGAAGGAACACACTCTAGAGACAGAGTTTTGTCAGTAAAAAATTCAGTCTAAAGACGATTGAGTGATCGGTAATGCTACGGCTACACTGTCGCGCAATAATTCCTGTTCCGTTGTCGCGATAAAAACTTCGTGTTCGATCCATGACGAAGTGCTTGGCCACATATTCACTACGTCGCGATAATCAAGAACGTCGCGATAATTCATTTCGCGGGAAACATGGAAGAGGCGGTTGCGCTGTGCCACATGGCGGCTAATATTATATACTACATCTTTATTACTTGAACAAAAATAAAAAGGTTAAAAAGAGGAATAAAAGGCGATGGTTCATAATTTTGTATGAATAATAATATTTTCTTATTAGGTACTCCAATCCATGACAAGTTCGCTGAAAATGTTTAGTTTTTTGTTTAATTGAAACACGTTCAAACCGCTCGGAGTCTCGCAGTCAACTAAAGCGCGCGATGTGTAGCCAACCGCACGAACTTTGTCGCGACAAAACCCTTTGATGTGCGGCAATTTACCGACAGCGGCGCGAAGGGCATTCGTATTCGCGAAGATGATTCGCGATAGGACGAAAACTTTGGCCAGACGTGTCGCGACAACGCAAATCTTCGCGTTATCGCGATAGTGTGGCCCCAGCATAAGAGGCTTTATAATGCTACGGCTACACTGTCGCGCAATAATTCCTGTTCCGTTGTCGCGATAAAAACTTCGTGTTCGATCTATGACGAAGTGCTTGGCCACATATTCACTACGTCGCGATAATCAAGGACGTCGCGATAATTCATTTCGCGGGAAACATGGAAGAGGCGGTTGCGCTGTGTCACATGGCGGCTAATAATTATATACTACATCTTTATTACTTGAACAAAAATAAAAGGTTAAAAAGAGGAATAAAAGGCGATGGTGGATGTTATCTATACACAAAAATCATAATTTCATAATTTTGTATGAATAATAATATTTTTCATTACTCCAATCCATGACAAGTTCGCTGAAAATGTTTAGTTTTTTGTTTAATTGAAACACGTTCAAACCGCTCGGAGTCTCGCAGTCAACTAAAGCGCGCGATGTGTAGCCAACCGCACGAACTTTGTCGCGACAAAACCCTTTGATGTGCGGCAATTTACCGACAGCGGCGCGAAGGGCATTCGTATTCGCGAAGATGATTCGCGATAGGACGAAAACTTTGGCCAGACGTGTCGCGACAACGCAAATCTTCGCGTTATCGCGATAGTGTGGCCCCAGCATAAGAAATAATATTTATTTAGGCCCACACATTATTTTACGATACTACAGTTTATTTTTAACGCCATAGAAAATTCTTCATAAAGATGGTAAACGAAAATAGCTAAAACTGGAATTCGAAAACCAATTACAAGCGCCCGACCAATTTAACAAGACCTGTCATCTCTTGAATTTTGTTCGCAATCCTGTTACTGGTTACAAATCAAAATATTTCATAGTTAAGTGGTTATTGATGTTGCATTATCTGACCAGCTGTTGTGCACACATCAATTCGGTTATCAAACAAATTGTTTAAAGAAAGTATTTGTTCAGACAGGATGTTTACACAAGTTATCAAGACTTTGAAACGTAGGAGATGTGATATTGGATAGATAGAGGTATATCAAGTAAGCACACTTCTTATCTTAGCACAGAATATAAGTAGATGCTATAGCACTCAGGTTTACAATGATATTACAAACTCATCCGAACCGAACCCACCGTAATACTCGTATTATGTTTTGTTCACTGTTTTCATTCAGAAAGACACACTTTATTTTTTCACGTTCTATTTCATTTCTATTTCAGTTCAGGACTAGCGATTTTAGCAAAAAATATAGAGTAAAAAAAGACCCTTATGTTCAGTTCTCCTTAAAACACAGGACACCCTTGTGTCGCTGCACTACCGCACCCCTGGTGCCCCCGGATCGATATCACAGTTTAGACTTAGAGCTCAATTAAAGGCTTTTTGAAATCTGACCGACGACGGCCTTAACAACTAACTGCCTTCAAACTCATTTGAATAGAGCAAATATCCTTGTAAGTTACGTTCCTAGCGTTCCATCAATACATTTTCACTTATACTATAACTTTTAAAAATTCTACCATTTTTATAGATTACAGAATTGTAGTTATGTATCGAGGTCGCTTCCGCTGCATATCGATGCTAAGGTCTCGCCCCAATGTCGAATTTAATGTGTTAATGGAAAGTAATTACTTTATTTCATTAAACAAACATTATTTTAATTGAACATGTGTAAAATTCAATGGAAATATGTTTTGTTTTGGAATATGCAATCGTGTGTGATCAACTGATCACTGTATGTTGCATGTGGTGAATAACTTATAACGCGCGTTAAGCAAAGCATAATGTTTATAAAGTACTAGCCGCGCCCCGCGGTTTTACCCGCTTAGTGCCCGTTCCCTTAGGAATTTTGGGATGAAAAATATCCTTTAACCTTCCCCTTGAATGGGGCCTTGAATCCATTACAACAATAATTATTGAAATATAGGTATTTTTGCGATCGGCCTTTACAAACAAATACAGTTGGAAACTTTACCTCTTTATACAGATACAGATACCCTTCTAGTTTGGAACTCAGAGGTTTTGTACGATAGATTAAGTTTTTGAACAATAAAGGTCAACACTGCGTTAAGCGTTGTATGAAGCCACACGCGGCGGGCGCCCGCGACGGTTCACTTTTGTATGAAACCGCGGCGTGCGCACGCTTAACGCAGTGTTGACCCTTAAGATTATTTATCTTTATCTTTACCTCTTATAGTACCTATTAGTATACATAAATAGAATGTAAATTATTTTATTGAAATTAAGAAATAATTAACATTACTTTGGAAACTTAAAGTAATTAAATTATTCATGTATATCAAGGTTAGGAGGAAAACCAGCAAGCTATTAATTTCTTTAAAATGGATTTTGTTGATTTTCCCTTTTTTCCTTCCTCCTAACAACTATGGTTAATATGCAGTTAAGGACAATGTTAGTCTATGTCAACAGTTTAACGGACAGTTAACAATAACAATCTACTTAACCTTAGGAATGTTACTTTATTAGTATTTTATTTTAAGGTTACTGTCGCAAGGAATTCTCTATATTTCAATTTAGTTTTTTTATTTATAAGTAAGTACATAAGTGCCAGCGTGGCTATCACGCCTTATCCTCCGCACTGTACTGATATCTTCGGTGAGACGGGAGGCCTTTGCCCAGCAGTGGGACATTACAGGCTAACATAACATCAGTGTTAGTTAGTAAAAATCTTTACCATGGTCATCTTTACAAAATATTACACAGAATTCTTTGATTTTCACAAATCTTTTCCTCACCTAGGTATTATCCTTTTGAGCATCACAAATATTTGGTGAAACCATGGTACAGTAACGGCGATATTGTATTTAATTTACATAATTACTAGTTAGTAAATACTACTTACTTTATTAATTATAGCTGACCCGGCAAACTTTGTTCTGTCATATACAAATTAAGGTGTGGACCACCCTTAACATTAGGGGTATTAAAAATAGATGTCGACCGATTCCCAGACCTACCCAATATGTAAACAAATTTCATGAAAAGCCAAGGAGGAGTATGGTTATTAACATTGTGTCACGAGAATTTTATATATAAGATAGAGAAATGTGACAGTTGATGTTCAATGATCTACGAGTATTTAGAAAAAATCTCTATTAGTCGCTCCGTGGCACCCACGTTAGTCCTGTCTATACAATCCACATAAGTTATCCACGTATAATATACTATTTAATTACAATTTCCGCAGCTCAAGACAAAAACTACGCACAGCACTTATAATAGAAATAATATCCATAGAAAATTAACAAGTGTTATTCATAACACCAAGTTATTTAACAAAACTTCTTTCAAAGACGTAACAAATTATTAAAATAGATTATTTTATAAGTAACCGTGACTTCCTGAACGTTCGCATGAAGGCCCGGCGCACTCTGAATAATTATTAGTCCGTTGTGGCCAAGATGTATGCGACGGCAAATAGCACTTGTTTGGTTAATAAACTCAAGGGATATAGCCGTTGGTTGAATTTATATAGTCGAAGAGCTTGAAGTGTTGAATGGTGATTTATTCATCTAAAGTTTTGTGATCCTTAAGATCCAATGTTGAGAATCGAAGGCGGGTTGCCAATATCTATAGTACAGTCACTTAGCTTAAAGTGATCCAAAATGATCTAATGACTGTCATTAGATCATTTTGGATCACTTTAAGCTGTCAAAAACATTCGATGTTTTAGTTGGCCAGAGCCACGAACCCACATAATATTTGGTAAATTTTCATGAAAGAAAAAATTCAAATGGCATTAATTTCGTACATAATATGGTATTAGAATGACAATTGTCATAACGTGCGTAATGACGCGTAATGAGGGAGTACATTCACTCTTAAGATCCCGATGATTGATAAAGTTTTTATATGATATTCGCTGAGTTGTCAGATCTTAAACCATAAAAATATTTCAAAGGTAGTACTTAGTACTTACTACGACGTAAACCACATGTACTGTGCATGTACTAAGGTATTTATGAAGTGCCAACATTCCTATGAGTTCTACACATGAATAAAGCATTTAGTTACGTAATCGGACCTTGTTTGATCGCAGGTGTCAAGTGAAGCTATGAATGGTTAACGTCAAATCGGATCAGATGATTTGTCTCCACTACCTTATAATGGGCAATAGAATTTGTTCTTCTTGTCTTGTTGTGACCAACGATTGTCTGTAGGATTAACAAACAAACAAGAGCCTTTGTATAGTTTTTAGAAGCTTTTAACAAGGTTTTGTTTTTTAATTGACGGTGACAGACAGATCATTTGCACATTATAAAGGAAAATCCTTCTACTTCTGTATATCTGGTGACTCAAAAGCTATTTTTTGGATTTTCATGCAGATTTGGGTGGTGTGTCCTCCATTAGGAGTTTATAAGCTACGCTAAGTTCAATGGACAGCGGGCATCACACACATGTCACATTGTCTCTATAGACTTCTTAGTCTATAGAATGCATCCACAGTCGTAGTTCCTTCACATAGTCTATGGAAACGATACAGTTTAATAAGCAGAAAAATCGGGCAATTTTTTTATACAATCATGAAAAAAATCCTTCCCTTGCAATAGTCACCTCCTATTCGTTTATCTATCCAAAAACAAACTCAATATCCATAATCAGTTGCCACCAAGAAGAAAATACCATAAATTACAGAAAGAACAGTCAACTCTTTTAACATCATAATTTAAAAATATAAAGCGCTACATTGATTACAATGTAAGCCATATCATTGAGAAATTGGAGTTATCAATGAGAGCGTTTGAGCGAGCGAGTTAACTAATTATAGCTTAACTGTGGCCGCGAGATAACCTCTTGTGAAGACGGTTAGCTGACTACAGTGTTGTAATTATATATAGTGTTCGGCAGTTAATGTGGCAGAGACGCAAAAGTAAGTTCAATTCTACCCAAACGTAATTATAAATTGCAAATATTATCTTTCCAATTTGGATCATAACCTAATCAATGTTGACGATGACGCTTAAGTCGAATTTAAATTGAAAAAACTAGCAGTAATTGTTTCAAAGTAACTTAAGATGTTGCGCACAGACATCAAACCCAGTACTGCAATGCAATGCAATTGACTTCAACGGACTGCATGGCTTCTCATAATTTTCGGGCATCTCATTCTCCCAATAAAATGTCCAGCACTGTAATGATTGTTAAGAAAGAAATTACTTGGCGTAATACTTGATTATAGGTACATTTTATTGCAACTCTTTTCTAAAGATCCATTGTTAGAGTTATGAGAACTTTGTAGTATTATCTAACAAGTAATTTATTAGCTATTTCGGCCACTGATCTTCTGTTGATCTGTCTGTTACAGTTTATTGCAGAATGTTAAGACAGTAATTATATAGTAGGTAACACCGCGGTGGTCTAGTGGTATGTGGCCTGCAAACGGCGGCGCCGCGTGAATTGTCGCCTTGCCCGCTGCTTCGCTGTTCGCGCCGCTCGAAACCCATGGCCAGGCCGGCCGGCCGTAACAATGTGGATATTATCCTTCGCAACACATATGTTAAATTTATCCTCTCAATTTTCGTTGACAAAAACAAGTAACCACAAACCATTAAATACGGATTCAACTATTAAAAAGGGAAACCCTTTGGAAAATACTTCATTGATAAGAAGAGCTGTTTATGTACGGGCGTTAAATTGCTTGTGAGTGCCATGTTAATGTACTTCCATTAGCGTGTGTGTTTACGCTAATTACGTAATAGGTAACCTAGGCTTTGGGTAGGTCGGATGTCCATCTAGATATTGTTGGTACATATTTCTTTGAAGTTTGTGTTAGGTTTTTTATTGGAACAGTAATTGTTATAATATACATATTAATTGTCATTCTCATTCTCAATCTCCTTGAATTCACGGGAGAGTTATCATTATAGTTAAATAACTCTTATTTTTTCGTCTTTTGTTACATGCTTGAACTGTAGTTGATAGAGAAGATCGGCCTTTATAACAGGCATTCATTTGAAAGTATTTGCATAAAGCTGTTTTACAATAGACTTTCAGACTCCACTTTGATTAAGGGCCTCTACATAGAGGGTCTATTAGTATGATACTTAGGAAGTGTTTCATATCGAAATATTATGAGTAAGTCAATACTACAAATAGTAATTTCTAAATGTCAATCTAGTGTTACTGTGAAAGTATAATAAAAGGGTAACTTCCGCTTTACAATATTGACACATTGTATGTATTTATGTGCTAATATGCAATTATATCATAAACATGTTATTATCAGCCTATAAATATGTCACAAGCATGTTTCATACGTGAAAGTGTTACGTGATTTGTGACCTTTTACTCGGAGTCGCCCACTGGTCTGACATGAGTGGTTGGGCGGACCAAAAGTTACGGTATTCGTGGAACTTTTTGAAATAAAAAAAATTTTTTTTGTCCTTATAATTTTTATGTGCCATTGATACCATAAATGACGACCATGTCGGAGGCCTTTGGGCGGTCAAAAAACTCCGCAATCAGGGCTAGCCACTAACCTACTGGAAATGAATGAATGAACGAAAGACAAAGAAGAACGGACTTTACAAAACAGGAGGAGGTTTTTAATTGCTTTTTTTTGTATTTCCGCCAATTATGAACCAATTTAAAAAAACCATTCGCTTTATGTAGAGGTATTAAAATGGGAAGAAACAATGAAAGAAAGAGATGTAATATAAATTCTGATTAAGACTGATAGTATGTTGTTCGTATCGTAAACATTATTAAAAAATACGTTTGAAACTTATGGTCACCCTACTCAGTCGGATCATTCACATCCACTGCATCCCACTTTTACTGTTAGAAGATCACTTGATATCGAACTTCAATCATAATTACGAAGCAAAAAAGTTCTAATTTGCATAACAAGTTTCTGATGGGGTGAGTAATGCTTACATAAGGTCTTTTAGAAGGATTTTTGATGAATTTAAGATTAGGATGTTTTGTTTTGATGCACAAATAATAGCTATAGCAAGCTTCTGTGAATTTGCTTTAGGGAAGCCGACAATTTAGCCTGAAATAAAATTGGTAGGAAAGGCGATCAATTATATAAAATGAAACTGTTAAGTAAAACCATATTTATATTAAGTATGTAAAACTTTTTGAAAATAACCTTTCAGAGATTATTATTCCAATACCAAACTAAACACAGCAATCTCGTAAATTTTCGCTCCATTGTCAAATTTCAAAAGGCCTATACAAACGAAACAGAACCCGAGCCCAGTAATTATTGAGCAGTTAGTTACCCCACAACGTACCCTTATAATCGGACTAAGTATTTTTAACAAGCAACTAATACTGCATCGTATTTCAAATCCTTTTGCAATGAGCTACCGTTAGCAATCATTTCCCTAAGGAAGTAATGAGTAAAAATATAAGAGGTTGATCCACTTAACCGGACCTCCTACTGAGTTATTATTTGACACGTCACCGTTTGATATGGCGATGACGTGGGAAAGTGGAACCCTAAAAATGAGAACAATAGAATAAGTGCGAGTTAGTACGAGTATCTACTTAATTGCTTAAAGTAGCGGAAGAATGTGTATTCATGAAGTGTGGAGTTTGATGAAAAGGTTTGTAAAGCAATCAAGTAACATGAAAAAGGAAGTGAATTCGTTTTTTAAACGTATTTATTTAGTTTCCGACTTGATGCACGCTATGTCTACGAGTCTACAAAACTGTAAACTGATTTTAAAGAGTGCAAAAAGTAACAAACCTACCACATTGGCAAATATAAGATATTATTTTCGTTTCTATTCACGTGCTACTTCTATAGTAACTATCTATACTGCTTCTTTATCAATTGATAATCAAAATTGCTCGTGGTTACCATATTTTCTATAGTAATCTATACTAATATTATAAAGCTGCAGAGTTTGTTTGTTTGAACACGCTAATCTCAGGAACTACTTGGTTAGATTTGAAAAAATCAGTGTTGCATAGTCCACTTATCGAGGAAGGCTATAGGCTATTTTTTTATCCCGAAATTCTTCAAGGAACGGGCACAACGCGGGTAAAACCGCGAGGCGCTTTTAGTGCTTTTATAATAGCTAGTGCGTCTAGGTATTGAGATGAAACTCGTGGATGAAACTCACTTTACCCCACAATTGTCACAGTAGCTACTTGTCTAACCTGGACAAAGGGCCTCTACCGATCAGTACGAGCAATTCCATTAACAATAAGAAAAAACGTTTTTTGTGAAATAAGACAAAGTTCAAACTATTGTAAAGAAGTTTTTGAAGTTAAATTGTTTGGAAACAAAACGTCTTTTGTGAATTGAACAAAATCTTACGACAATATTACAAAATATTGGCTTTGTTACGATATTTAGTACAAAGCTGTTATATTTATTACTCAATATGTATTACAGCAGTTACTAACTACATAATTAATAGGTGCATAATGTTATTTTGTTCTGGTAATTTTGGATTTACTTCATAATAGTTGCTCAAACTGATGTAAGTAGATAGTGCTTTGTTCAGGCAGCAGAGGAATTCACAGTAAATGTTACTAACCCACTAACGTTATATACAATTTATATAGAACTTTACAAATATATCGATATCGTATATATCGTCGATATCGATTAATGATTCAACCCATATTGGTTTATGTGAATACAAAGTCCTTGGTATATGAATATCAGTTAAATCATTAATGTCATACTCAAAACAAAATAGAGGCATTTGAAAGTTTTGACACATTTTGCTGCATTCAGAGTTCATTAAATCAATGCTTAACTAATTAATGTATTTTTTCATACAACACATGTCAAAATCACTCAATTAATGCCTAAGGAAGCATTGCACGTCTCTCACCACGAGCATTACTGCCTTAGGTTACTCATGTACAAAGTATTAACAAAGTACCTATTATGTCCATTATTTATTTCGTAAAAGATTATCTTATCTTAACTTAATAACACGTCATGGTGCTCGCCAAATCATACTTGTATAGTACTCCATACATACAGTCCTGGCTCAGCACATTCCCACAGCAGAAACGTAACACAAGTACGTTTGACAAGTTATTTTTAACCGTCACCAAACCACTGTGGAATTCTAATCACGAATGTGTTTATCAGTTAAATCTGAGACGGGGAATGTGATACAATCTTTGGCGCAGGAGTTTGCACAATCAGACCACTGTGCGACTGAGCTAAGGTGCATTGTTACCTATTGTCATTGAGATTAAAATGTTGCCAACATAGTTTAACTTGGTGATTTATTTACGGATCGTTATTTATGGTATTGTTAAGGAATTTATTCTTATTTAAATGTCTGTGGTTTGGTTGCGGAAGAAAGTTACTTTGATTTGAATAAGATGAAGAACTTTAATTAAATCATGCATTGATACTTCATCAATGAATGATGTATTACAATTTGTTTGTTTCACATACGTACAGTACGTACTATAACTGTTATAAAACTGTTGAATGGTACCAAACAATAACAAGTTTAACCTTTAATTTTACCTAATATTGAGAAACAATGATGGCATATTTCATTACGTAAAATAATATTTAAGTTATACACTAAACAATAGTTTACTTGTTCATAGAAAGAGATTGTAAACATAATCATAGATTGATTTTTTTTTTGTATTGAATTCAGAAAAAGCATATGTACGAATTGACAAACCTCCTCCTTTGATGGGGCTTAAAACTTAAACGAGCGGCAACAAAAGCATTGTCATAAAAATAGTGAGAGCTGACGACCCCCTCTTTTCAACAATTAAATCCTCGATCATTCAAATGATAGAACTGACGAATGATTAACTGTCCTTAACAAGGATAAATTACAAATAGATTCCGTAAAAATTGTCATTCAAACCTTTGTCAGGGCGTGAGAAAGTCTCCTTGACTTTGATGTATTACGACTAATACAGGATTCGTATGATTAATCATCACAATTTTGTTATAGAATCAATGTAATCATAGAACGTTATGAAACTGTCACGATAGAAGTGATGTGACTTTTTTACATAAGTATGTAGACGCTAGCTGTGATTTACGAAATTTCAGGGGCCTTAAATTCGATCTATGGTAACATCTGGATGAAATTTGTCCAATAAGTTCCTTCTAGAAAATGGCTTATGCTTTTTTGTGTGTATCATTAGCCTGTGTACCTAATGATACACAAGCTAATGATACACACAAAAAAGATTTTTTTTAATCCCAATGTCAGTTCCACATATAACGCCCTCAATAAACTATTCATCCTTATTTTCTGACTCTTAAATCTTTTTTTTTCAAACAGTGCATTCATGTACAATCTGATTTTGTTTCTTTGCTGCTACGGAACCCTCTAAAGGCGAGTCCGACTCGCTCTTGGCTTTTTTTTTCAAACAGTGCATTCACTTAAACTTTAGCTACTTACTTAAAAATAATTTTAATTATGAGAACATATTTCGTAAAGCAGCATTTTATCCACACAATAGTTGTCGCAACCTTCTAAAAGCGATGTTATCTTATTGTTAGAAATCACGTAAATACTATTATTTACTTTCGCAAGATTAATTTTATTGTTAACTATCATTAAGTATTACGTCATAAGTCACGATATAATCTTAGAATTGTCCTTATAAGGAAATAAGTGCACACAACTTCCGACAATGCATCATACTTATCTCAGTAAATACACCTAGTTATATTACACAAGCCGCTCCCACAGTTTTACCCGCGCAGTACCCGTTCCTGCGGGAATTTTGAGACAAAATATATCCCATGTCTATTCTGATGCATACAGCATAACCTACACTCGTATTACTGCAAAGTTTCATCCAAATCCGTTCATTTGTTTTTGCGTGGAAGGCCAACAGACTTACTGAACGTCCCCACAAACTTTGGCACCTACCTATAATATTAGTAAAATATCAACACGTACTAACATATGACCTACGAGTATGTGTTAACTAACTTGGTAGGAATCATTATACTTTGATAACTGTAACAACACGGAAGTGACAGCTGTCAATCGTGTGTTGTTACGCTATACCGTGCTATTACTATGCAACATGGCTTAATTTGACAAGCCTTTATTACCCTTTATTTTTTCACCTCAATAGTATTTCGTACAACAGCGCAGGAATCAATGTCAAGTGCAAAGTGTAAACGTAGCTAACTCGCTGATCTCTTTCATTAATATTAAAAACAGAGTAAAATCATGTGGGATTAACAGCTGTCATTTCGATCCATTAGATTAAAAGATACACTATTATTATGTTAAGTTCCCATTTAGTCCGTGATTGTTGTATTTTTTTTACGCTACCGATAAATGAACAAGAAGTCCAACCTATCAAGAGTACGCAAATTCATTAAAACCAACAATAATCTTTTTTCCAGATCAAAGATTAACAATAAAATCAATTGGTCGCTGTTTTCGTACACAATCGTCAAAATGTTTTTTCCCAAACGTTTCGCTATTTAACTTCCAATAGAAATTAACTAAAAACACTTTGACGTCACAACTTTTTGCATGACGCTCACTGAAAGTAGGTTTTTATGATTTACGTCCGACTATCCGAACAAACATTGTTTTTGTATTGATTACTGGTTATTTCCTCAACTAATTTACTATAGCGATAAATAAGGAAAATAAGAAGGAAGGTATTTACGAGGCATTTAGTCGATCATTCATAAAACCGCGAGTTTTTAATTGGCGTGTTACAGACGCAAGGATACCTATATTCGGACGCGTAAATAATCCAGTTAGTAAGTAAGTAACCCAAATAAGTAGGTAACTAATTTGGATTATTATTTTGTTATTTTGGAACAAAATATAGATAGTAATACGAGTAGTTACCGCTTGTTGTATACACCGAACGTCTTACCGTAATCTCGCCTTAACACATGCACTTTCTTTTATTTACTTAACAAAGATTAATGGAACGATAACATCTCGTTACAAGTAATAAAACAATATCAATATAACACACACCCCGGGTACTTACCAGCGAAAGCAGGAGAAAGTGAAGCAAATTACCGAAAATAACGAATAAACTGCGTTACGGGTATCGCTCAGGCGTAGTAAATCAGTAAAATTGGTCCCATTTCTTTGATTGAAGGTATATGGTCCGAATGATTTAATTTTAACCCATCTTCGTTTTTTGTTGGTACTCGCTGTGAATTATTAAGATGATTGTAATTGGTTGTAAAATGGAGGAAGTTCTAAATTGTATGGTTTCGTTTTGAATTAATTTTAATGCTCTACAAACCTAAAAATGTGTAGGTAAACTAAATGAGTGCCTAGCTAGTAACTACTAAAAAGGTTTTCCTTTCAGAATAAGTAAGTAAGTTCGAGTAGTTAGTGGCCAATCCTGGTATCGGAGTTTTTAGACCGCCTCAAGGCCACCGACATGGTCAATCAGAATGATAGTTTCGAAGATAAAATACTCAAAGTAAGTAAAAAAGTATTAGCCTGTAATGTCCCACTGTTGGGCAAAGGCCTCTCATCTCACTGAAGATATCAGTACAGTGAGGAGGATTAGGCGTAATCACCACGCTTGCCTAATGCAGGTTGGTGATCTCAAACTCGAGCTATGTTTGAAAAGTAGGAAACATGTTATTGCTCGACCCGGGAATTGAACCCGGAACCTCAGTCTTGGCAGGCAAGTGCACATACCACTAGACCACCGAGGCGTCCTCAAATATTTAAATAAAATACTCAAGTAAGCGAAAATTCCAAAATCAAAAATATATGGAAGAAGGATAAACCACTGACGCACACGATAAATATATATGTAAATACCAATTAAGTTATAGGCAAAAAAGCCAAACTTTGATTATACAAAAACAATGACGTCATTTGTTGTGAACTTTCTATCTAAACTATGTGAGTTATTTCCTTGTGTTAAAATTACCTATCTCTTAGATAGTTATACCTTCTGTATCAACATTCCGTAACGTCGAAATTCCTTGAGCTTTAAGCTCGCTTTGCGTAATGTGAGCTTCGAAGCTTCGTCATACAAGATTAGATAAGTGGGATGAGTCGTGTTAATATTTTGCAACAAACTTATCTTGAAGCTTCTCAAGTGTCTTTTAGTAGGTATCCTATAAGTTGGAGTAGGTAAATATTGGAATAGAAAATGAAACTGATTTCCTTTAATTTTTTGAGTGAAGATTTTAAAATCATCCCATTAAAAAATTATCAGATCTGGCGATCACCTAGATCAATCACCCTAGAGTCAAATAGGAGTAGGTAAATATTGTGATAGAAGTTCAAACTGACTAAAGTTTCCTACTTTTCCTGAGAAAGGGTTTTAAAATCATGACGATAACATCGAAAATTGGCTTGAAAAATCCGAGGTGATATATTGATTTAGTGATTTTCAGAATGATTTAGGGGGCTACAATATTAATAATCACCATAGAACCTAGTGTCTATCGACTACTACGTCTGTAGACTGGACTCCAGTACGTAGACCACGTTCGTAGACTACGTCGTCTAACTCGGACTAATTTACAACGTTTAATACGTAATACTTCTTTGTCAGCTCCCAAACATGAAAGGCGACCTTCACCTCCACCATAAATTACTCCCCATCTGACCACTCGACCGACATCACTCAAATACCGCACCATTTCTAATCCAAATCGATCCAGAGACCCATTAGTGGTAACCCGGCGTAACCTGGCCCTCGATATTAAAGGATAATAGACCATTGGGCCCAGAATGTCCCATTGTGTATGATAGCGCCTGTCAATCTCACTGTGATTACCGTGAAATCAGTGTACGTTGGACCCACCACGGAGACGATGTTTAATAACAAGATCTGGTGGTGTTTAATAGATCTGGTAGTGGAGTAGGGTTTAATAACAAAGATCTGTCTCGTACTCGTATATTTGGTAGATAAATATAAACTATGTGAGTTGGTTAGTTTTAGTAATGGTGCAGTATAGATCGAGTACCATAGGACTGGGAATGGCAATCTTAGCTTGTATGTCTACAATATCCGGATGAGAGAAAAGTGGTTGACTGCTATTGTGTGTGAAAACTTTTGGCAGCCTAATTTTTTTAAAGTTTTTAAACCGTTAAATTATCATCATTATATTTGCACTATAACCCTTTTCGCTCCGGTCTACCATATTTGGCTGATGGGTTAACTACCGGAAAGGAAAGCTTTGGTCTTTGAAACATCATTTTTAAATCTCATAAAATAACACCAAGAAGTACCAAATCTCTATATAATTTTAATTTAATTTAATGTTAAATACTAAGTTCTCATAATTAAGTTTCATTTGAAACATTCTAATGTTAAATTAATTCCTTAATCAAGTCTAAACTTTTAGCACCTTTTGAAACTCAAGCACTAATCACACTGTACTTACAATAGTCGTTCTGTTCATGTCCATGAAAGAGCCATTGACTTAAGAATAGTTCTCACTGCCAATTAATGAATAGTCGAAGTGTGGACACCACATGCGGATGAAATGTCTTGCATAGCGATGGTATCCGGTCGACAGCCTTGCTTTGTGAGAACTTTATTACCAATACAAAAATAAGTTTTGTAATGTATTGTAACATAAGGTAGCAATTGTGAGTTACTTCGGGTAAAGTAGTTTTCAAATTGATTCGATTCATAGACAGAGATGTTAATATGGCTGTCTTAACAACAATATTACAAAACAAATCTTATCCATTATCCTTTTAAAAAATCGATTCGGGTAAAATTTGTAGTGTTCCAATGTGGGAAGCAGATTGAAAGCTAAGAACTTAAATCTTGTTAAAAACCATACCTAGAAAAGCTGTCTAGATTAAATATGATGAACTTACTATTATTTTGATATCAACTTGCTTGCTTTGGTAAACAATTTTTTCCCTATTTTGGCTAACTCATAGAAAGTTACCTCAAAACCCAGTGAACCACATATTGCGGTGATATTTAAGGATCAAAAATGACAACTTAAATTGAAAAAGTCTCCAACACAATTGTCAGAACATAAAGATCATGTCACTGCAGAACAGATAGCATACTCCATCAAATAAATCTACTATTAGTTCCGTCAACCTCGTAAATAAGAGCATAACAGTAAAAAGAACATCCGTATAACTAATATTGATAAAAAATCATTATTCATATATTGTCAAAAGGCTCCGCCTTGTACGATGTACAATACTATAGATAATAGTACAAAGTAAACAGAAATGGTACGCTAGCATCATTAAAACTACACTGTAGTGGTAAAAAATGCGTATGTAACTGTAGGGGACGAACAAAGAATAGCTTTGTCACTGGTTATCCGTGGGAATGTGTGTTTGCAATTTGCATTGACTAGTACTTCATATCTAGGATCTTGTTCCGTGAATGCTGTTCATTAACTGTGAAATTTGGAAAGGTCATCGTTGGGTGTTCCGTCTGTAGAAGATGTCAGCTCATCACTATTCATGTGTTCGGAAATTATCTATCATGTAGTAGGTACCAATCTATAAAGGTAAGTACTAATCTATGCGAATATGGTTCCTACTACTGCTTATGAAAAAAATAAGAATAAGCCTGTAATAAGCAAAGGCATTGAAGATTAGTTAACCGAGAAGGATTAAACGGCCTTCCGATTGCACTAACCGATATTTTCCAAAGTATTGTACAATGGTTCTTGAGTTTATCTTTCAAGTAAATGGGGGTGCCACTAAGCAGCGGTGACTTGAATAATAATAGCACTAAAATTACTAAAAAAACTAAAATTGTGGGTTCTTTTAAAAATATAGATAACCACCGTCAACGTCTGCACTATGGCACACCCCACTAAGTTTATTCAAACTGACCACTGCATAAATCTCCTATTTTTTATCTATTCACACACAACTTTTCCAAACATTCCCTTGGACATAAACAAACTCTTACGCATAAACTCTATAAATCGGGATACTCTATTCAGTACACAGAAAATGGTAATGAGTCGGAAATATTCGTCTTTGTAAGCTGAGAGTTTATTTATGACAACCGACTATGAACTCGTTTAATTGTCTCCCTTAAACTCCCTTTGTAACAGGATCTAATACCACTTTTTGTACTTCAGAATAAGTAGGGAGAATTTGATGTACAGTTTGTGTATGATAATTGTAGGACTAATGGTAGATTTAATTTGAGTTATTTGACATTTAATTTTGGAGGTAAAATGATGGTGAGAAAAGACAACAGATAAATATTTAATATTATTTAAACAAAGTATCTGCGAATCTTTATATCAAAAGAAAACGAAATTCGGCTCTGTTAGACGAAGAATAAAGCAATACCTTTCTTTAGTGACCTAACAATAAGTTATGTATTGTAAAAATAAAACTTTAGTGTCGGCAGCATGGTCCTGGGCCTTAGCCAGTTTCATGTGGGACAAAAAAAAACAGTTGGCGCCCAAAATGTCCACATTGATTGATTTGATTTACCTATTCGCAATTCAAAAAAAGAAAAGAAGTTCGTACAATACCTCCTTAGCTATGGTCTTAACCATAGACACAAAAGAGCCAACGACAACAGCAAATACAATAGTTACTAACAAGCATAAAGCAAAGGTGTTCGATAATCATTCGAATTTCAATTTATCACTTACAAATTATCGTTGTACCATTGCGCAGAATCATTAAGTTTTAACGTTTTTCGACCCAAAAGTGTGGAAGCAATTGATCACACGGAATTCTGTTTTGTATTGAACTGTCAGGAACTCTGTGGGTTGTTGATGGGTGCGACGTTGGCAGCAACGGTGAAAGATGTTCTGATAGGCCTTAGAAATGCGAGAGGATTTTATTTAAGATGCAATTTTATTATTATTCACATGAGGATATATTTGGGATTTGGATGTATGCGTTTTTAACCGACTTCAGTTCGACATCTTTTGTTTTGTATCCTCATTTATTCCTTAATTCTTAGATTCCTCCTTGTTATATCGTGCTTCGGAGAGCACGTTAAAATGTCGGTCCTGGTTGAAGGCATTTAAGCGGTCTAAAAACTCCGATACCGAGGTTGGCCAATAACCTAATCGAACTTAATTACATTATGCCAAAAATAAAATGTTTTCCAAAAAATTATCTAAATACGATCTTTCGATTTTCAAAGGACATATACGTACATCCACATTTAGAATATTATTAGGATATTGGCTTTTATATTGTTAATTTAACATAATTATTAGATAACTATTTAAATAACCTGTAATAATTATACATAATAACTTGAATTACATTTAATTTGGGATAATCTTTTGTCTCTTGATCATGAACTTAAAACAGCCTTGGTATTAACTTGACCTATTAAACTATTTAACATTTATAATTAAAGTTTATTAATACATTATAATTTATAAAGTTATAATTATATAACGTGGTATCATGATGCCTTTTGATATAATAACAGTCATGATGACAATGTAATTACTGTATTAATGGTTCCGTTTAACGGCTGCTCCAAATAGCCTATTACTTCCAGCCCTTTTTCGATAGACCATGTCGGAGGTCTTGAAGCGGTCAAAAAATTCCGAGGGTTAACTAGTGTTAACCATTGGTATTTTTAGACCTACTCGAAGCAACTTAGATACTAACTTTTTTCCAGCCATCTTAGATATTAGATTTCGACGATTGATTGTATGTAAATAAATGTAAAAAATTTGTTCCGTCTTTGGACCGCAAAATTTGACATTTATGTCTAAAATGTCTAAACTTGATCTGATATCTGAGATTGCAGGTGCCTTTTTTACGTGCTCCCCAAATGCAGTCGGTCCCAATTGTTTTAATGTCAGACCTAGTCGGTGGCCTCCAGGCGGTCTAAAAACTCTGACACCAGAGTTACCGACTACCCTACTCGAAATGAATGAATATAGTACTACAATACGTACTACAGTACCCAAAGTAAACAAAGACGGTTCCGATAATGGCCACGAACTACCACCGGGCCGCAGTCATGGTTAGTTGACAATAACTCGACTAAAACGTTCATAGATCACCGTCACAGTGAAAGTAAAACAGCTGGTTTGTAAACACCCATTAGTTCTCGTGTAGGAGGCGACGGACATATTGTTTACGACAAACGACTATCCTATCCTACTTCTATGCTAATATTATAAAGAGGTATATGTACGTTTGTTTGTATGTTCGAACTGATGTCGTTAAAGGATATTTTTTTCATCCCGAAATTCCTGTGGAAACGGGCACAACGGGGTAAAACTGCGGCGCTTTTAGTATATTATATATGTGAAATTGTATGAAGATGTATGAAACTTTTCAATAATGTATACATCAGAATAACACATGGAATGTATCCCGAAATTTTCGCGGTATCGAGTATATCGCGGGTAAAACAGCGGGGCGTGGGTACTACTATAAATGCGATAGTGAAGATGTATGCAAGTTTGTTACTGTTATTGTATAATTATATTACTGATGAAACTTTACAGTAATATAGGTCATACATCAGAATAGGTCATGATTATGATACATTTTATCCCGAAATTCCCACAGGAAGGAATACAGTGCGAGTAAGACCGCAAGGCGATACGTGGCGATAGTACTCGTAGTAAAGCATACATCTGCGATGTTAGATAATTATATTATTGTATGAAAGTAGGAAGTATGAGTACCGTTGTATTGAGGGGTCTGCATGGCTCGTTGGGTTTGCAACGAAAGTTATGATGTGTAGTGGTAACGTGGGTAATGTAAGTGTGTTTTGATAATGGTAAACAACATATCCTAAACTTTTGAGTCGGCCCAATGCCAAAGAGCGAAAGATATATAAATTAATCTTTAATAATGATTTGGTAAATTATGATCATAATTTGTTGTATGTACTATTATTACCGTAACTTCTGTACTAATTATATCAAGGGGAAAATTTTCTTTCTGCAACTAAAGTGTGGGCGCGACCCCAAACGTAAACGCGAGCTACAAAGTTCGCCGTCATTTGACTAACTTTTTAGTTAAAGTGGTGCTGGTCATTTGAGTTGTGTATAAGTTTAACCATAAACAAACAAATTAAGTTAAATATTATTATCTAGCACACTTACAAATAAATAAAAAGTAAAGCATGCCAATGACCTCCCGCTCGTAAAGTAATCAGTATTGAGGAGGATTATGTGCAATCACGTCTGGCCGATACCGATTAAAATTGGTAACAGTGAAGCATAGCAAAATAATTGTATTGAAGACAGGCAAACAGACAAACGGTCAACAAAGTTATATGGGTCATATTTTGCTTTTTGGGTACGGACCCCTATAAAAGAAACTAAAAATATAAACAAAAAGTAAGTAAGTATTAGCCAGTAATGTCCCACTGCTGGGCAAAGGCCTCCCATCTCACTGAAGTTATCAGTACAGTGAGGAGGATTAGGCGTAATCACCACGCTTGCCAAATGCGGGTTGGTGATCTCAAACTAGAGCCATGTTTGAAAAGGAAACATGTTTTAAACAAGATCAACAAAATTCAAGACAACAGCTGCAAAACCCTTCAGAAAGCTGTAAACTTTTCTGTTATTTTTCATTGCTATTAGAGCCAGTAGGCATATTAATTGCGGGCCTGGTCCGCAGGCGGGCCCGCAACAAATATAAAACAACGTCACGCGACCCACACCAGGCTCGCACACACACTAGTGTGTTTTATTGTATTTTCAGCCTGACTTGTCCTACTGCAGAGCATAGGCCTCCCTACCCTCTTTCCACCTTTATCCGTTCGTTTATTTGGCGCTTAGAAATAAAACGCCCCACGAGCGGCCCGCGGTGTTACCCGCGTTGTACCCGTCCCCGCGGGAATTTCGAGATAAAATGTATCCCATGTGTGATTCTCATGTATAATCTATATTACTGTAAAATTTTATCTAAATCCGTCCAGTAGTTTCTTCGTGAAAGAGTAACAAACATACATACATACATCCATCCTCACAAACTTTCGCATTTATAATATTAGTAGGACTAGCTGTTCCACAAGGTGGTTCCTCTCGCGATGTAGTAGATGGCGCCAGGGTCAAAGTTTTGTAGGTCGCGCTTACGTTTTTTTCTCAGTAGTCTTTAGTCGGGTCACGCCCATACATTTATGCCCGTTTTCACCGACATCCCCTAAACTACCACATAAGTATGGGACCCCTTACTTAAAAGGTCCTCTAAACCAGCCCCCAAGTTAAATTTCGTTTCACCATCATTCATAGCACCTAACTAGGGGACACATAATTATGTGACGTTTATTTTTCGATATTAGTGACGTGTTAGTGACTGATGCATGACTGATGCGTCTTTGAACTTGTCGATACTTAGTTTTTTATCAAATTCTCTAAAGTACATGCACATATAGATAAAGTTTATGATAAAGATTGTTTTAATAATAATAATTAATATTATTTCGTTCATATTTTTAATTAATTTAATATGTTCTAGCATATTTACTCTATACATGCATAACTAAACACGCATTTAATCTGTGGTCATTTGTATTTGACGGTTGAGTTGACACTTGGCTTGGATTACCTACTTTGCAGGGTCTGTTGTCTTTCTAATTGTGTTTTTGCGGTTCCACACATCGATCTTTTCTATGTATTTGTTGCTAATGTATACCACTTTAAAAAATAAGATGAGACGTCAAAAATTAAAACATTGGGTGACTGGCCACACTGTCATGACTTGCCGCCGCCGGCCGGCGGCCATCCGCCATTACAGTTTCTTTCAAATTATGTTTTGATATTGATGAAAGTATGTTTTGATTTTGTGTGTAAATTGTGAACAATGTCTGTCAACAATAATAGAAAATGTGCAAAGTGTGGTAGAACACGCGCTGAAGATATGTCGGTAACCTATCATAGGTTTCCAAATCCAGGAAAAGATAATATCACGAAGTAGGTAAGTGAATAAAGGCAGAATATTTATAATTTTAGTGTCCCATTTCTCGCAGCTAAGCGTATCTTAGCGTCCACTGTAAACACCTGTTTAACTACTTAATAACTCGTTTTATTTACTTTATAATTTGTAAGTTTGTAATTCTGTTGTTTGATGATTAAATTTTTATTTCCAGGGCTCATGCTTGGGCTAAATATTGTAAAAGTAATAATAATTTCTTTACTAAGATATTTCTATCTAAGAATGTTGTGATTAATATTTTAATTCTCTAGACACTCGCAACATGGGTCAGCAATACCGCAACAACAACTCAAACGGCAACAAGGCGAGCGGCTCTGGATCTTCGTATGGATCCCCGCCACCTCATTTCGCTACTCCTCCTCACTACCCTCAGATGCACCCGCATCACCAAGATATGTTGGGTAAGTTCCATATCCAAAGTTTTAGTTGGAATGATAATCCCTTTTTAACACGCTTTTATTAGCTTGGCCTGTATGTACGAACGTATGTAATGGAATCTTTGAACACGCTTTTTACTCTGAATTGAATCATTGTGTTAATAACTTAAATTTTATTATAATTTTGATTTGAGGTGAAAAATTATTTTCTAGTTTTTAGTTCAATTTGCAATAAAAGCGTGTTTTTTAGTTTTTTACTATAATTTTTTGTTCTTGTAGGGACTGAATATTACCTCTTATCATAGATTATATTATCTTGTACCTAGAGCTAGGTTTTAAATGTGTTCTTTTCTTAGTTTTCCTGCATAGAAAAATCAATAATGTATGGGCGTGGCCCTCCAACGCAGCTAAAGTAACTAAAGCACTCTATTAAGGAGCATAAGAATTCATTGACAGTCAGATTTCACGGTCCAACTGAATTTATATTTATTTATTATAGACGAACATTAAAAATATATTTTGTGCCGAAATTCAAGAAAGTTTTTTGAATCCAAATAAAGTCGCGGGTCCCGGTTTGAATAATTTAATATTGTAATAGATGGTGTGTTTATTCCAGGAGGCAAGTTCTACGGCGGCGGCGTGGCGGGCGGCGGCCCGTGCGGCTACCAGGCTGCCGTGGGCACTTAATTTTTTTCATGAGCTCTTAAATTGTTTATATGGAGCCTTTTTTCCTACAGCTATTCTACATGGATAGTGTCATTGATATATGATTATAAATGATTTTCTTTAGAATATTTTGTTAGATCTGAATTGAACTTTACAAAAATAATTACCATAATGTTTTCTTCAATTGTATCTTCTCTTGATATGATAATTAACTTTGGTCAATTTTGGTTATAATAAGTATTGCTAATACTTTTTGTGAATTCTCTTTCAGATCCATTAATATTAACAAATGTATTGTGTGTTAATATGTAAGTGGTTAATTTTGTTCATTGTTGGTCAAGATTCAACAGTTCAATATTGTCTCATTGGAATATTATAGTAACCTCAGATATAATGGTAATATCTTTGGAATCTGTATGGTCAACAACGAATATAATTAAATTTATTTTGAAATTAATATCTTGTGGAACCTATGTAAGATGATTAATGTTCCACAATTAGATTATAATCATTGTACTTGTTAGAGTAGTTTGGTGTTGGTACCCTCTGTGTAATCTCGGGTGCCTTTCGTTTTCTTTCAATGTCTGTATGATGTACGAAATGCACGAAACATATAGAAGATGAGTGAAATTTTAGGGAAGATTTTAATATCTCGAAAATTTATAATTATAACTTAATTTTATTGTAATGATTGATCCAGTGGCATAGTGGGACAACTTAGTATTAGAAACGTCTCGTATACTTATATGTAATACGCGCGCAACAAGTAAATGCTTTTGATAAAGTAATTCATGATAACAATCTGTATTGCCAGATAAAAATGTGAATATTTTTCTTATGTGATGTCATTAGCCGCGTACCCACCTAGCGCACGGGCTCGCGAGCCAGCCATCATAAGTCGTGTATATTCAGCTGCAGCTATTTTCCTAGCTTCGCGCGCGAGCCAAAACATAACCGTACCCACCTAACACACAGCGCTCACCGAGGCACCTTTGAGCGCGTCAAGTTTACCGACAACAGATGGCTCGGGGCCGAGCCGTGCTCAGCCGAGCAAACGCGCGCCCGAGGCAGCCCGAGGCACGTCCACACCAGCCGAGCATTTGGCTCGCGAGCCATGGCTCGCGAGCCTGTGCGCTAGGTGGGTACGGTTTTGTTTTGGCTCGCGCGCGAAGCTAGGAAAATAGCTGCAGCTGAATATACACGACTTATGATGGCTCAGCCTGCCTCGCGAGGCGGCCTCGTGTAAATTGAACAAAACTACTGAGGCTGGCTCGCGACCCATGGCTCGCGAGCCACGGCTCGCGGTCCTGTGCGCTAGGTGGGTACGCGGCTAATGACATTTCAAGTCACTGATTTCAATGTTATTTTTTTATATTAAAGATTAGATCTTGTATACTTGAACTTATGCCTAGAAGTTTTAGTCGGGGTCTAAATATGTGACTAGAATGAATATTATTGAAAGGCTATGGAAAAACTTGCTGGCTATAGACATTAAGAGTCTTTCGACGCGTCGCCTAAATCAGGATCCCTTAGAAAATTGTTTCGGCTGCATTAGGTATAATTGTGGGTCAAATAATAATCCGACAATTCAGCAATTTGTAGCAGGTGTGAAAACAGCAATAATTACAAATTTACGACAATCTGGACAAAAAAAAATTGTGAAGATGACTCCGCCATTTTATCCAATAATTTTTCGAATTTTTTAACTGTGGACATACCTATTAAAAATTTTGATACTGCTGAATTTGATGCCAATGAGATGGAGACGTTATTAGCTAATGCAGTTGAGACAGTCGAACTGGTGACTCCTGAAAGTCAAGCTTGTGGGTATGTGTGTGGTTTTATTTTTAAAAAACTAAGGCACAAAAATTGTCTAAATTGCCAAAACGCATTTTTGGCAGAAACACATGAAATCTTCCACACATTCACAAGTTTCAAAGAATATGAAACAACAAATAACTCCTTAAGTTATGTTAATAAAAATGTGGTCCTATGTGTGGAAACAATGGCTACAATAGTAAATAATTACTTTAAAACGGATGCCTGGCAAAATCAAATAAAAAAAAATATAATGGCTGCTTTAGATTGTGTTGATTTTTCTTTTCTAAATAAATGTAATAATCATTTAGAAATTAATATAAATCATATTAAAACCAGCACCTTTTTTATATGTATTAAAAGATATATTATATTAAAAAACAGAGAATTGGAAGAAGAAGAGAAAAGAAAAGCCATGGAAAGGAAAATGAGGATTTTAAGAAATAAATGATTAAACTAATACTGACTGGTTGTTTAATTGTGTTACAGAATTTTATAAAATTTTATTGAAAAGAATTCTTATCCATTCCGGACTACATTAAATTTGTTATTGTGAATATTAAAATGTCGCACGATAATTTAATACCATTTAATATAAAACTACATTATAACTTCAGCATGAAGAGGATATTATTTGTATGAAGTAATACAATAATAATTATTATTAACGTATTACTTCATACAAATAACAATCCTCTTAATGCCATATTTATTTTATGGTACAATATTCTACTGTAAATTTCGAATATTCCCTCGCAAATTTGTTTCTTGCTATTCCGCAATGGCGCTAGTAGTGTAGATGTGTAACGCTATGGTTGCTTTTTTTTACTATAGAGTTACAGTTCTTCTCTCGGTAGAGAGTATTATATTCCTTGCTACTTTGTTTGTTTGTTGTGATCTACGGTTTTGATCGTTTCTTCGTACTTTCATCAATACTTTATTCGCCAATCAATCGACTATGGCAGAAAAAAGGAAGCGGAGCGGAGGGAGTCAAAATTTCACAGTGGACGAGAAAGATAAGTTGGTGAAATTGGTGTTTATCTTAGGAGTAAAGATGCTCTCATGAGGAGAGGAGGACCATCAACTGCAAAAACAGACCCAATATTGGACCAAGTCTGCGATTTGATGGCTCGAGGTTGCAGTGGTACTTCTTGCTGATGTTTTAGACCACATACAAATGAATACAAATGAACTGCCTAGTGAAAAATAGGCTATAATTTTAGATGCTGAACCCATTACTGTAAGTACTGCCAGATATATTATTTACAGACTTAAATTATATTGCCCTAGGCAATTTAAGTACTGTACTATTGTAATAAATTGTGAAAGGACTTGTCTATCTTTTTGTTTTTTTGTTACTCTTTTCACTTAATATACTGCTGAAGTTAATCTTATCTTGACCAATGAGATTGCATATATCTAGAAATAGGGCAGGCTACTTATCTATCTTGCTATATGTAATCTGAATCTCGGAAATGGCTCTCACGATTTGGCTCGGTCACCCAGGTTCTGTTAATTATTCCAGATAAAGTCACAATAACTTAATATAATAAAAGTATTCTGGTAAGTGTTTTAATATAATTTGTTTTCAGAACATGCCAATAAATGAAGACATGATGGAAGACGAATGTGAGGTAATACCATCAAGTTCAAAGATACCAACTCCTGTATGGAAAAGGCGTAGGCCAATATTAAAAGAGCAAAACCATCCACTCAATCAAATAAAAGGTATGTTATCACTTAAGAACATTTATTAACAAACTCAAACCTTACCTATTACATTGAGTTATTGTTACAATATAATACAACACGGAATTATAACATTTATGGCATTTTTTAATTCCAATCTTATACCAATGGCTAAGACAGGAACCGTCGTTTTAAGACTCCATACTGCCTTTCCACCACATTCCTGGTTTTTATTTGAGCCTCATTGTATTTTTGCTGTCCTCTTGTCGTAGGATTTAAGTAAGGAGTCAACAGATGATTCTGAAAAGAAATAACATCTCTACTTTTTATAAGTTCATAATATTACAATTTATTTACTTTACAGGTGGAAACTTCAATCTGAAGAATTTATTGGGTGTACCAAAGAATGACTAGAAAATCTAAGAGAAATTGTATTTTTAATAATAAATATATTGATTATCTATGATAAATGGATTGTATTATTTATTATATATGTATAAATTGCTATTTTGATAAATATCCGAGTCATGTGTTGAACCTGGCCAACGTGCCACAACATCTCTTATTAACAAATTGGCTGATGCTACAGTCTCAACACATATAGACATATATCCCTTTCTGTTTCTGAATAGCTCTGCATCATCTCCACCTTAAAAAGTTCAAATTACAAGTTTAGTTTAACTAAAAATCGGACATTTTAAACTAAAATAGGCATAGTCTTGAAGTTTCACCTGGTGAATATATAATAACATTTAACAAATGAAATAGATAAGGACACACAAGTGTATCAGAAACATTGACGGCGTAGATTAAGGAAAAAAATATACTCACCTATTATTTATAGGTATATCACCTATCACCTATTTTTCCAATAAATACAACAATGACGATTTACATAACCTCCGAAAATAGTCGGTTTCGTCAAAACTTTCGAAGTAATTCGGTCGTTTTCGATATATTTTTGGTCTACGGCGGTTATTTAAGTCGAATATAGTAGAAACAGTTTCGAAATTATCTAAAAATTCATATAAATCACTATCCATCTTCGTTGCTTAAAAGACAACGCACTTATGGGTCGGTTTATGTGCCCAGTTGTCGAACACCTAAATTTAGGGGACCTTTTAGCGTTTAGATGACCCCTAACGGTTGGTGAAACGGAAACCATCTTTTAACGGCCCCCTAAGCATGTTTAGGGGATCCCCTAAACTTAGGGGATGTTGGTGAAAACGGGCATCAGCCATGCAGATAAAAATCTCCCTCTACAATAAGTATAGAAAACCACGAAAAAATAAAGTTTATATTCCTAATAACGTTTTTAGACGAACACTATTAGTCAACCACTTTACTTCCTCATTTGTAAATTAAAAGATGTTGCAACACATTTTAATATAATAAGCGCCAACTAATTAATTTGCATGTGTAGGTTTCATTATATTAATTAAGTAAAGTTAATTAGCTAATTTGTTGATTATATAGCGAAACGAACTAGTTATTGTTATGTTATATACTCCCGGACTCCTAAATCGAGCCACCTAGCATAATGATTTAGTAACGTCCATAACTTTAAGGCGTGGTCCACGTAAACGACGAACATATCCCCCAGTCTCTAAGAACCTGTGGTACACTCTTTGAACTGCGGATCGGCTTATGTGGAGTTGGGTACTCACGTTTCTCTGGCTTAAACCGGACTGAAGAAGAGCCACAGCTTGAGCCGCTAATTCAGGCGAAGTATCCATAATTTAAAACCAGAAACGATTAAAAAATTAACAAAAGCAATTGAGGAACTTTTTCACACCGTAGATACAAAAAAATCAATAATCAAAGCTCTTAATTTACAGTTTCTGTATTGTTCAGGTTTCCTAAACACAACAACAACTACAGCTCTTCATTTGTTTTTAAATTTAAATTTAGAACCAATTGCATGTCAACTAGGCGACAAATATGCCAGCTACAAAACTGCATAAAAACATTTTGGTCATTCATATAATTTTTTGAAGATAAGGACTATGATAAGGACGATATAAACTCATTATGCTAGGTGGCTCGATTTAAGAGTCCGGGAGTGTATTTCTAATTACTTACTACAACACTTCAATGAGAAAAGGCGGAAATACGCTATCATTTCCTTACTTGTTTGACATTAATTTTATTAACTTTGTATTGTAATGACATCTTCTTCTCTTCTCTGTAATCTTTCACAACGAGAGTCCTACTGCCATGCCACACTCAGAGACGTCCATTAAATCGATACTTAACTAATTGACGTTAGTTTTAATATATAACATGTCAAAATCACTCATTAAGGCCTTTGCCACACTTGACGGATCTTCCGTCGCCGATCTTGCGCGACGGAATGACAATACTTATTATTGCATATAATTTACCTAAATCTCTACTATGAAAGCATTTGACGTATCTGAGTACGAGCCTTAATTTCATACATAACAGATGGTATGAAACTTAGATGACACTATAGTCTTCAAGGTGCCAGAGTAAGTTATTCGCCGTATGCGACATCGCGAATAATTTAGTGTCATTACACCTTTACACTGCTGCAGTCATCGCATATTCCAAGCGGCGATCACCCGAATGTCATTGCACTATAATTTATAATATTGGTATCGCATCGACCAGCAGAATGTTATTGCTCTCTAGTTTAAAATACTCGTATACATTCTTCTATCATAACATCTGATACGAACAGATATTGATACTAATATGAGAACGATGCATTGAAAGTAAAAGCAAAGGTCGTATAGCGCATCGTTTGTTAATTATCGACGCCACTCCGGTGCGCCAGCGCATCCAACACTCACTCACTCTCACTTTCTGCATCTGCGATGTAGAGCTCATGATGGTACAAATTGGTCATTGTATTTTCGACTTGTTTAGCTTATATTTAAAAAATGTACGTATACCTATTTACTCTTATAAATGTTTTGTTACAGCAGAAAGATAATGCAGTCAACATTCCCCTATTTTAGATCTTTACTTTCTAAGGGCTCAAGCTTCCCAAAAGCATCTGAGTCATTATAAAAACCCTTCAAATTAAAGATATTGCGTAGAACTTAATAAAGTAAGTTTTGCACAAGATACTTAAGTAATCTAAGTTGTTACTTAGTTAGCATGCTCCCTTAACAACACCTACTCAAAGTCAACTGCTACCTCTATCAAAAATAAATTCTGGATCCACTTTTTTGCGCCACTGCTGACCAGTGGAACCATACTCTTACATAGATGCTCTACCTACACATTATATAAGAAACATAATTTCAACTAAACTAGTCTGTCTATACTAGAATATGCCAAAACCCACATTTTACTTCAAACCAGTAAAAACATTGGCGAAACCAGTCGATGACTTCCGCACTTAAAAAGTCTAACGTTTTTAAATGGCAGCCTTGGGGACATTCTAGATTATCTAAATAACCTTGCCAAATACTTTTATTTTATTCATCTCTGTAAATGGATTAATTAAGATTTGTGCATATTTTACGTGTTAAGACTTGAATTAAAATTAAAAATTGCTCGGTAGGTATACTCCTTACGAGTTGTCTGACCATGCATTCTGAGGTTTATCCTGCCTGCTTTATAGATCAAATGATTATTTGTATTAGCCTATTACAACCAAGAAAAGAATGACTATAAGTCTTCTTCTTTTCGAGTAGGATAGTGGCCAACCCTGGTCGGAGTTTTTGGATAAAGGTCTCCGACATGGTCCAACTATTGATACTACTGGGACCGACTACTTAACGTGTCCTCCAAGTATTTTTAAGTATGGAGATCTGACTATACCCAGCGATTAAAACAGCAAAAAAGACCTCAAGTTTTAAGTATGAGGGTCTAACTATTCCTAGCTCTACACTAAACAGTCCAAAGACACGATTGTTCGAGACTACATTGTCTCGCGGCGGGCCTCGGGTTTGTTCGTGAAAAAGCATCACTTTCTCGTCTCCACGGCTAATTATAACTGACAAATTAACTGAACTACTCAAACAAATTGCGAAGTGTTAGAAGCTCTAAGTTACATTACAAACTTTATGCTTATAGCAATAAGGACTATTGAAACCATGGAAGGTAAGCTTCTGATTCCCAAGATTAGATTATCGTATAAACCTTTAGCCTACTATGACAAGATTCTAATTGAATACATTGACAATGTATCATGGAACCTTGTAATTTGTAATACGAGTATAGTACCATTATATACAGCACTGGGCAACGTGTCTTACTCGTCGAGTTTTAGAGGGGATAATCGGCTTGTTTCAGTTTTGAAAAACAATAACTCTGTCGCTATTTATGCTAAATTGGACATATTACACTTGACTATTTGACGTAATTTTTCATACAAGTGTAAATCACACATTAAGGGCGGCTTGCACAAAAACTCTTAAATCTATTTAGTACCTAAATATGTTTAACTAGCAGCGCCCCGCGGTTTTACCCGCGTTGTATCCATTCCTGTGGGAATTTCGGGATGAAAAATAGCCATGTTACTCGTGGATAATGTAGCTTTCGAATGGTGAAAGAATTTTTAAAAACGGTCCAGTAGTTTTTGAGCCTATTCATTACAACCAAACAAAGTTTTCCTCTTTATAATATTAGTGTAGACAAACAAAAACCGTTCCTTCAAAGTTGTATTTTATATTGCACGAAATGGAACACTATTTAAAACGATCGTCATTTGTTTATTAAGCACTAGCAGCGCCCCGCGGTATTACCCGCGTTGTTCCCGTTCCCGTGGGAATTTCGGAATGAAAAGTAGCCTATAACCTTCCCGTTGAATGTGGCTATCCATTACAAAAAGAATTTTTCAAATCGGTTCAGTAGTTTCTGAGATTAGCGCGTTTAAACAAACAAACAAACAAACAAACAAACAAACAAACAAACAAACAAACAAACAAACAAACAAAACAAACTCTTCAGCTTTATAATATTAGTATAGATTTGAGGTCTCTGAGTAACCTTCCCTAACACACCGGTCTCTAGTACGGACGGAAGACAAGACATGTAACCCTCTACTATACATTGTCACACAATATTATCATACAATAAACAATACTTTTTGCAACGTTTCACGTCTGACGTTTAACTAAGAATTTTTATTGGTTTGTTAACAATTAATAAGTATGTAATACAATTGTATTGAGTCTGTTTTTATTCTGTTTTGTGTGATCAAAGTAATTATTCAATAGATTGTTACGTATGTTTCTCTTAACGAGCTCATTATGTAGGAATTATAATGGTAATAGCTGTCTTTTTAAATTAAAATATGGAATACACATTGTTAATGAAACTGAATAGTCTATTCTCAATCTAGTTTTTTCTTATGAGAGTGATAATGTGGATTCCTTCAATAGGGGAAAAGGTTAAGTGATTTCATTCCATTCGTACTGCATTAGTGAAACCGTGTTGGTGGTTTTATCTCTTGTGAGAAAAATAGATATATAGATAATCTATCCTAATATTATAAAGAGGTAAAATTTGTAAGTTTGTTTGTATGTTCGAGCTAATCTCAGGAACTAATATTCCGATTCGAATAATTATTTTTGTAATAGAAACCCACATTCACCGGGAAGGTTATAGGCTATTTTATATACCGAAATTCCCACGGGAACTGGCACCACACGAACAAAACCGCGGGGCGCTGCTAGTAGTAAATATATCTACTAATAAACTTTTTTCACACATTTTTTTATGGAGGCAACATAGGTTCGTACTTTTCCATAGCAAGTTACGATCTCATAATGTTTAGCGTTGATTATAATATTAATATTGCAAAACAAAGAAATAAATATTTAAATCTATCAGTTTCTCTGCCATATAAAAGATTTATAATCTAACGTTATTCTTATTTATTGTGAACGTTTTATACTAATGAAACATATTATAAATCTGAAAGCGTTCCTTCCTACGCTCAGTAATTAAATATAGCAAACCGACTTTCTAAATCGTAATTTTATCTAAATAAATAATTAAAGTAATCAATTTCATTGGAAGTTAAATACGGGTCTCAATCAAATGTGTTATTTACATTAATCTATGGAATTACGGCATTTATATAGCTCACTTAGTTTAGTGCTTATGGTTTGAGTAAGCTGGGCCGTTATTTACTTATAATTACATTTTTCTTACGAGCATTAAATTCAAATCATCGTGACTGATTTTTCAACCAAAGAAAATTTATTTCATTTAAGAAAAGGATTCAGTGATGGGGTACGAATGGAATTAAATCTCTTAATCTTTCCTCTTCAGAAAGTATCGTCTTCGGCTGGAAAATCGCCGATATTGGTCTACATTTTGAATCTATTAAGAAAAAAATGTGTCAAGTAATTTAACGCGGCGCGTAATATTGAGCGAGCATAATTTTAAGTTGCGAGCTACAGTTAAAGGGTGTGTTGCCATTGAAGTTTTGCGGTGCCCACTATACTAATCCCAGCGTATTGGGATTGTCAAACAACGCATTGACACTGTCAAAATCTTTTCGTAATTTATTGTGATTGGTCAGTTGATTTGCGGACCACTGCGCTTCAAAGGAAATTTTACAGCTAAAGCCGTTTATTGATTGAGTGAGTTGATGAGTGGTCAGTTGGTAGATCAATGGATTATGGAAGGTGAGTGAATAAGTGAGTAATATAAGATGGGTGACGCTTTAATTAATTTCACTACCACACAGCTTCCTTACTTCCTTCATTTTCGAATAGCCAGCCAACCCTGGTGTTGGAAGTTTTTTTGTCACTTAAATCGACAATTCAATAATTGATGTATTTTTTCATACGTTTTTCATCATAAATCTCTGATTAACGTCTCTAAAAGGACCAATGGTAAGGAATCATAAGCATTTACTCTCAGTCGAATCGATGCCTAACTACTACTAAATAGGTATGTAGTTAGTAATTTAGTCTATGCTAACTAAAAAAAACCCGCTGAAGCGATATAATACGTAACATTTTAACTTGTCGAGGTCAGTAACATTACTTTTAACGCACGCAACTAACTGCCTGTTTATTTTGACAGCTTTCACTGAAATTTCCAGAATTGTGTTCTGTTACGACGAGAGTAATGAAATAATGTGTTGTAATTACCGTTTCTTTGTTCAAACATTATTTTATAATGTTCCGGGCTTGGCTTTTTCGTTCTGTATTAAACCGGCTGAAATGTGAAATTATGCTGCCACGTTCTAAGTTTTACTCGAATTCAATTTAGCTCAAATGAGTTTTATATTTGAAACAATAATATCCACAGATTAAGTTAATGTGTTTCCCTGTGTACTTTTCTCTTATCTATGGTTTGTCCTCTTTGGAAGAAGTTTCTGTGTCTATGGCCTTTCTCTTAATGTGTATGTCTTGATGTGAGTGATCTCATTCATTTAATTCATTGAATGATGTTTATGGGTGTTAAATCAATAGGTTTTCGGGTCATTGCCTATTGGATGACCCTTTTACTTCACGACTATAAACTACAAGATATTTATTAAGATACATAGTTATTCAAAAGTTAGCTTTAAATCTAGGTGTATTTGTCGCATAGACATGATTTATATAATTACACTGATTTGTAATAATATTTTACTTAATACACTAGGTTAAGAATTTGAAGTGATATGTAAAAATTCCAAATATAAATGTTTGCCGTAATTTCGAGGTGAAAAATAGCTTATAATTATAACCTTTCCGTTGAATGTGACTCCACTACAAAAATAATTATTCCGGATTGGTAGTTTCTGAGATTAGCGCAAAACAAAAGACAAACCTTTCAGCTTTATTAAGAGTAGCCATAGAGGCACAGGCAACATAAACAAACAAAAAACAAGTGAGCAAGTAGAACATTGTCAATTGTCAAATATATTTAAGATCGGTTACAGTTACAACTGAGTGTAACGTAACGGGAGCTCGTGTAAATATCATGGTCCGTTACTTAGATCATGTTTGTGTAACAATCTAACAATCATTCGGTTCGAGATATTTGTTTTGTTGTTACTGTTACAACTTTGAAGATATAGTAAGTTCGTGTAGGTTAGTGGCTAACCCTGGTGTTGGAGTGTTTAGACCACCATAAGGCCTCCGACGTGGCCTGAAAAAACTGACCTAAGGTGCGACAATTTAACGTACCCTACGAAGCATTGGTATGCTCTTGATGTAGACGTTGGGCTATGGGATATAACAAAATTACGTTGAGAAAAAAAACATAGTAGGTAGTAAAACTATATTATCTTTACATTGTATAAAACGAAGTCCCCTGTGGCATGCGTCAGGTCATGCCTGTAGGTCCGTGTAATATTCGTGCGGTTTTCAAGTTCTCCAATTGATTGAAGAGAATAGTTTTGCCTCATTTGTACAAGGATTTTTATATGAATCTTAATGTCACTTGATAAACCGAAACTAGGGTTGAACGCTAGTAGAAAAATAAAGTAAATTAGGACCCAAAAAAAGTTAAGGTATCGATAAACTCGTCCATTCGTATTCCGTTTGGATTATAGCATAACCTTAATATTTAAAAGCAATAAAAATTAAAAGTAAACACAAATGTAAATACCTATAACATAATTATATACCGTGTAACTTACACCCTTTAAAAACGCATTTTAAACGTCGTCGATAAGATTGCAACAACGTAAACCCACAAATTGGTCACAATTTCAAAATGCCAGTGAAGGGGACAAGGAAGGAAATGACAAGTTGATATTTTATTGCCGCGTTTAAATAATGTACTTTATGTGCTCTAGACAATGCACATGACCGACGTTATTACATTACAATACTTTCACTGTTGCGGTGGATATTATTACTATTGAGTGTCTATTGTGCTATGTACTACCTACTATTATATACATTAGTACTAATTACTATAGTACGCTCATAACAAACTGAGTCGTGAGGTCATAAAATTGAAAGGAGATAGGTGTATTTTTTTGTTGCCATCTGCCTGGTACTATATGCGAGTAAAAATTGCACAAGCACAACACTAATATTTAGCGGGCGTTACCAAACTTTTAACCAACCAAGAATCACGAAAAGGATATAACAAAGCCATGAGTAATCACATGGCGCCCACAGCCGTCCTTAAAGATTAAATTAAACCCCTGACTCAGCGTACACAATATTGGGTTGACTCAAACGTATAATGTCATCGATGAACTTTCGTGGCAAGTGTGTACACTGCATAATCTATTTTTTTCTTAAGAGTCCAAGATGGCCGATGTTCAAACTAAACACAAATTCTTCTATAGGAAGAGGCTAATATGGCCGAATATATACCAAAGACAATTTTTTCTTGTATAGAGGATAAAAGGATTGGTCATGGTTGACGCAAATATATTTTTTTAATGTTTTCACGTGTCTGTGCGTGTGTCTGTGGTCTTCCATGTTTGTCATAGCTTCAAACTGAATGGACCGATTTGTGGTCTAGTGGTATGTGCACTCTCCTACTACTGAGGTTCAATTCCCAGGTCGAGCGAAAACATGTTTCCTACTTTTCAACCATGGCTCGAGTTTGACATCACCAACCCATGCCCGTTAGGCAAGCGTAGTGATTACGCCTAATCCTCGTCACTGTACTGATGTCTTCGGTGAGACGAGAGGCTTTTGCCCAGCAGTGGGACATTACAGGATATACTTTACTTTTCCTTTTTTTACAAGTGCTTTTTAACAGTGATTGAAAAAAATCGATTTGGGTTGAGTTTCAGGAATTTCAGTTCGAGTGACACTACTATATGAAGTGTCACGATTTGAAATCGGATGTCAAGAGTATCAAATCGAATGTCACGAATGTCGGAGTAATCACGGCTGATACGAGGTCTAAATTCGTGTGATTTTGTGATTTACTGTAGTTTTCTATGATTCCGGTCATGGTCATCTCATTTAAGTAGTTACTTTTGTTGACCTTAGTGCTTGCTATTATGACTTTTATCTATATGTACGATCTATTAGAGTTATTTTTCTCAATATCTTGATAAGTGCGGGGAACTCAGATAGACGTCAAATGCTTTCTTAGATTTGATGAGTGATTTTGACATTTGTAATGTATGAAAAATTACATCAATTAGTTAAGTGTCGTTTTAATGAACGTTTCTGAGTGCGGCGGTTAGTAGCAACTATATTGTATGTAACTAGAAGTATATTTCTGTAAAGTTTCATACAAATCGTACAGAGTAGTGTTTGCTTGAAAGAGTAACAAACACACATACATAAATTGTCATCAACTTTCGCAGTTATAATATTGGCAGGATAGTAGACTATCGGTTGATGAGGGTTTTCACGAAAATTACACTTTTGACAGATTTCTGGACCTCACGTCTCAGTGCTGCCACCTAATGGTGGCATTTCAGAAAACCCTCACTGACCCTCAATAAATAGGTATATAAATACTAATTTTGATGGTATATAGTATAGACATATATGTATATTTAATATTTCCTGACGAAGCAGGCATCATAAAACTGTCGTCAAATTCCAATTAAGTTCTAAAAAGATGCAATGAACTATAAACAACTTATTTCTTTCCAAAGACAATAAAAATCATTTCACATCCGGTGTAAAGAGTAGGTGCGGTCATAAATTAAAAATAATATTATCATCTTTGAAACTATGGAAGTTTGATAGTAAAAGCAGTAGCGATGAAAAACTAACGATTGTAAGACTTGTACTCGTTAATTCTTTTTTGTTAATGAACAGGACTTCCGAAAGTTGTTCATGAGTTATTCTTGTTATACTGTCAGTATACCGAAACCATTAAAAATTCGGTGCAGCTATTTGACATTTCCTGTGTGGTGACTTTGTAAAAGAATGTTATAGTAATGCAAAGTAAAGTATTAGCCTGTAATGCCCCACTGCTGAGCAAAGGCAATTTCAGAGAGAAGATATCAGTACGGTGAGGAGGAATGCTAAGGTTCAATAAATATGAGTATATTTAGGGACGAAACTTTCTTTAAAAGAAAAACAAATACTTGCAGCTCTGTTGAGTATCTATTAGAATATGGAAACATTTATATTAGCCTTGACTATTTTTGGGATCGGTAATATATCTGTAATCTATTTAAGGTAAGTCCAAATACAATCTATTATTTTACTACATAGCCATTTAAAATCACTTAACATTCCATTATTCGTCTTTGCCCAGCAATTAAATATTTACAGTCTCAATATTTTCTAAGAAAACTAAGTTTTAAATTAAGTAAACAAATCATTTCCGAGTGACTCAGAACACAATTAGACTACGATTAGATACCAACAAGATAATAGTTCTATGGTAATACAATGATTAATAGAACCACTTGGTGCCATAAACATCTACACTAATATTATAAAGAGGAAAACTTTGTTTGTTTGGTTGTAATGAATAGGCTCAAAAACTACTGGACCGTTTTTAAAAATTCTTTCACCATTCGAAAGCTACATTATCCACGAGTAACATAGGCTATTTTTCATCCCGAAATTCCCACAGGAATTGACACAACGCGTGTAAAACCGCGGGGCACTGCTAGTATTTATTAAAGTAGGTAATAGAATTGCCCTAGGTAATATACGAGTATATAACAACCGAGGCATGTGCTACAATACTAACTTGATTGTTATGGTACTTTTAGTACTAACATAAATGAGGTGATATTGTTATGTACATACTTAGGTACTTATCATGATAGATAATTGTACCTAGTAGGTAAGTGCGACTTAGGTAATCATATACCTATCTTACGTCTTAAGTTGATGAGAAATATGGAAAATATATCTCCAATCTCTAGGTCTCCTCATCTGTTAGGCTACGTGCAGCTCGACCATTATTAGTATATAATATTACTTGGATGGGTGGCCGATAATGTAATTTCTATCTGAGCGCTACCGTGCTTTGGAAGGGATGTTTAATAGTCGGTCCCGATGGATGCAATCGTGTCCATGTCAGAGGCCTTCAGGCGAGGGTTGACCTTGTTCAATAACCTACGCGAACTTGTTTATTTTCGCTAATAACTATTCCATATTGTAATCTCATTTAATGATGCAGCATTGAAAATAATAGCTCACTATTCCTCCTTTGTACGTAAACAATACGTAAAAAACCGGCTAAGTGCGTGTCGGATTCGCAGATGAAGGGTTCCGTACCATTATTTATTTAAAATTATTAGTATCGAGCAAGAAACGGTAAAAATATCACGTTTGTTGTTGAATATTTGTTTTATTTTATTTTTAGTTGTTATAGCGGTTATCATCTGTGAAAATTTCAACTGTCTAGCTATCACCGTTCTTGAGATACAGCCTGGTGACAGACGGGCGGACGGACAGCAAAGTCTCAGTAATAGGGTCCCGTTTTTACCCTTTGGGTACGGAACCTTAAAAACACAAAGTGAACAAACAAATCAATCGATGAATCGACGTAGCATTAGAAATCATAAACTAATGGACGTTTATATTATACTAACGCCTTCAAAGATTACTTTCACAAGGACACAATGCTACAATACATGTAGCTATAGTAAAGGGTGATATGTTTTGCTCATTGAACTCTGAAGGGATATAGTCAGCATACGAGTAGGTATACATAGTTTCGGTTTTGTAGAACGATGACTCTGTGACATTACTGTCTTTTACTTCTTTGTGGTTTTCACACACATACTATAAGCCTACAGAGATAAGGGCTTGTATACGTAAGCACGATACGACGTCGCATTGTGTTACAACGGAATCGTTTGTTGATGCGATGTCGTAGGGCTAAAAGGTAGTTTCAACAACGATGTGCATCGTGACACGTTGCGATGTCATGTCGCCTACTCTCCGTAGATTTCCATGATACGATGCGACGTCATATCGTGTTCATATATACAAAGCCCTAACACTCTGAAATACCGATGGTCACTTATAACCCCCAGAGACCGATAAGCAAGACTTGCTGCCCTTTACTGTATAAGCAACTAGAGCAAAACAAACACTTGGGGACTTTCCAATAATCGGAAGCGAGAGGCGAAAACTAAAAACTTTCAATTATAAATCAAAGTCATTGTTCTTAAAATAATAGTTCCATTGATTAATGAAGAACTGAAGAAGTCAGTATTTAAATTATGTTGGCAATCGATTGAAAATATTTGCACGTGCGGAAGATATGAAAGTCGAAACATATTGCAGTGTATGTAGGAAGATTGTAATTAATGTTGTTTATGGAAAGTTAGTAACTAAAAAGAACCTTATAGATCAACCAGGTACCTACCTGAGGCGAACGAATTTAGTCAAAGTAAAGTAAAATATTAGCCTGTAATGTCCTGAGCTGAGCAAAGGTCCCTCATCTCACGAGTATGACATAATCGCTTGCCTAATGCGGGTTGGTGATCTCAAACCCGAGCCATGTTTGAAAAATAGGAAAGACGTTTTCGTTCGACCCGGGACCCGAATTTAGTAAAAACAGTTGAAGTTACACTGAATAGTAAATAGACCAAATTCGCTCCAATGTTCAGCCTAATGCAGTCGCTGTAATCGGTCATGGGGACTAATGTGCAATGGTGCCTACAGTTTACCCTTCAGGTACCTAACCCGAAAGTGTTCGTATTCGCTGGTCGACCCTAAAGTAAACGAGCCATCATACTGCAGAGTTGCAGAGTACATCAGAGTACAGAAATCATTCTTAATCTTCATAATGTACTGTGATACCCTCACAGACCCATTCATAATAACAGTAAGTCGTGACATGACCTCTAAAACATCACTAACCACGGCCACCAACATATCCATCCTACTGCCAATTTGTGAGTGTCATTGAAGCACAGTTTCTTTGAATCAATCTACCATCAATTGCCGTACAAACTCTTCGTTATTCTGTACCCTTGCTTGCTCAGAATACCGCAAACCACTTTGTAGTTGTCAAACTGACCGACATAGATAACTACCTCGTCATTTTTTTTGCAGATTTCGTAACGGCACTACAGACACCTACGTTTTGGAGCACAATCATTAGTATCGCCATTGTTATCTTGATTATAAGCTATTCTTCTTGGTCTTCGCTGGCATAAACAAGAGCTCTTTGGTTTGACAGTTCCTGATAAAACGTGATTGGAATCTTCGAATTTTAAATCCTTGTTATTTTACAAACATGTCTAAAGACACAGAGTAGCCTAACCTAACCTAGCCTAACTACTTACTGTACTGCCTCTATGCCTATGAGTTACACGAGTCGTTTTTTGTCTACTATCAGTTCATTGGGTAGGTATGGCTATCGCAAGACTACTATATAATAGAAGCAGCGCCGCGCGGTTTTATCCGTTTTGTGGCCGTGTGAATTTTGGGATGAAAATTATCCTATAACCTTCCCCATGAATGTGACTATCCATTCGAAGTAGTTTGGTAGTAAGATTGGTAGTTTCTGAGATTAGCGCGTTCAAACAGACAAAATACTAAAAATCAAACTTTTCAGCTTTATATGCGAGTATGCTTTTGTCATGTCACGTGCTCATCCTTGCTTGCTCAGGCTTGGGCAATAGAGAGGATTTTACTTTCTGCCTCTACCTATAAAAGGCTGGCCAAATGTTCAGCAATATTGTCAAGTAATTTGACAAAGTATCAGCCATAGTTTAGAGTTCATTCAGTTGTTTTGTGAAACGCTTTCCTTTTGCGTAATGTTTTGGTTTAGGACCAGTGTACTAATGGCTTTGAAAGACTAAACAATGGTCTCTTGAGAAAGACAATATTATCTATTGCTGAGTTAAAACATTGGTTGTACTACTTTGTTATCATTTGTGGTTACTGTTCGAAGAGCAAGCCAATAAGAAAATAACATGACATAGTGAAAGCAATAGGTGATGTGGTGATTTGACATTTCATTAATAAGCATATTGACAATGGTTCAATGAAAATTACAATTCCATGGCCGAAACATTCATTGATGAATCAATAACTAAACAAAACGCAACGAAACGAATCAATATCTATTATTGATTAGTGTAGGTAATATTATACGTTATAACTTATAACACACTGTCAAATGACTGGACCGAATGATGTGATGAATTATATTATATACTAGCTGCGTCCCGCGGTGTTACCCGCAGCGCCCCCGTTCCCTTTGGAATTTCGAGATTTTTTATTACCTATTTTCTTATATAAAAACCTTGTCCTAACAATAAGGAACACATAAAAGAAAGAATCAATCAAATTGGTGCAGTCGTTCTGAAGTTATGCGCTTAGCAACACATTTAGCGATTCATTTTTATATTATACTCGTAGGTATCGCACTACCATAGGAGTACATATAACTTAATATATTTTGAATTTAAACTACGCTTACTACGTTCACAGCTTAGAAGTCTTCTGTGTCTTCTGTACTTAGGATACGTAGTTTCAATTCAATTACTTCTGTCACAGAAGACCAAGGTTCCTGTAAAGCGGCCGAAACGTCAGATAAAAATCTATACTAATATTATAAAGCTGAAGAGTTTGTTTTGTTTGTTTGTTTGTTTGTTTGTTTGTTTGTTTGTTTGTTTGTTTGTTTAAACGCGCTAATCTCAGAAACTACTGAACCGATTTGAATAATTCTTTCACTGTTAGATAGTCTATTTATCGAGGAAGTTTTATCCCGAAATTCCCACGGGAACGGGCACAACGCGGGTAAAACCGCGGGGCGCTGCTAGTGTAAAATAAAAGCGAAGTGTATCCGTAAACGTAGTTTCAATTCAAAACGAGTAGTGTTCGCCTAAACTTAAGAAACCAGTACATAAGTACGTATATCAAGAACACAAATCTAAAATCAACTACGCGACGCCTCCAAATTCCTTAATTTAACCATCTTCAAAGAATTCCATAATTTGGGTCAGTCAATTGAGGCTACCCGTCCATCGGGCCAAGATTAATTATACAATGCGACCCCAAAAACATGACCCATTTCATCTTTTCGTAGTTAAAGACATCCCGATTTCATTATCCGTTCCGATTCTTTCGTTTCTCCTGTCACCCTATTTACCCACGTACACCCTTTTATTCAATTGTTAGAATCTTGTTTTTGGTGAAAACCTCACTAGATCTTAAGATGTAAAGCTTCTTTCTCATAGTAAAAAACATGCGATGTTTTGTCTAGTTCATACCGGTTTGTAAAAGGACGGTTATAATAGGAAACTATAGAAAACAACTTGTTATTGACCATTTGTACAATCGGAGATTAACGCAGAGCTTTAGGAAGTCACTTTCACTTTGCCTTTTTAACTTATTTCTCGTCAATAACAATAACAAGGCGATAATTTGCTTGAATTGAATTGATAGCGTAGTAAGTAACTTATTACAGCTAGCAGAGCTTTACCCGTTTTGAGCCCGTCCCCGTGGGAATTTCGGGATGTAAAATAGGCTGTATCCTTCCTGTTGAATGTGGCTACTCATTACAAAAATAAGTATTCGAATCGGACTGGAAAAAATCAAACTCCTCAAGTTTATTTTATTAGTAAGTATCACTACATAGTATATAAAACAAAGTCACTATTTTTGTCTGTTTGTTTGTCTGTTTGTCTGTATGCTTAAATCTTTAAAATTACGCAACGGATTTTGATGCGGTTTTTTGTAATAGGTAGAGTGATTCAAGAGGAAGGTTTTTATGTATAAAATTCCCGATATTCCCACGGGAACGGGCACAACGCGGGTAAAACCGCGGGGCGCTGCTAGTATATGGATAAACATTGAACAACTTTATATCTGTCTGTTAACTGTCGATCACGACTAACCTTATTTCACGATTAGCCTTGCACCTGCTTTTAAAGTTCATCATGCGTCCTAACGGCAAAAATAGATCAAAAACGAGATCTTTTTATAGCAGCTTTGAGTTTCTACTTAGCTAAACATAAGGCACATCTAGTTAAGCGTAAGTCGTTCTATCCAAATTTAAATTATTTACCGAATTTTCGAAGCGAAACTAAAGCACGATTCTGGCCTGCCCTTCGTACAGTACACAAAGCAAATCTCAAATAACCGACGACTCTATAACTATGTCATATCATAAGCTACCTCAGCGGTACTTCACAGAACAAATTCACCAATACAAACTTGTTGCACCAATATTTGGTATTCTTCAGCAGCGCTAGGTAGGTATCCTTAGCATCGGATCCTCCTCAATTACAAGCATCTTTAGCGAAATTAGACCTTGTCTTGCATATTACAGTACAGGCTAGCTATAAAATAAAAAAATACTTATAAGCCTATAATGTCTCACTGCTGAGCAAAGGCCTCTCATCTCACTGAAGATAGTACAGTGAGGAGGAGATATAGCAAAAGCAAATATATGTACATATCTACTTACTTTGGTACCTACGCACTTATTGATGCTTACATTATCTACGCATCTAGATGGCTAATAATTACATAAATGACAAAAAATATACTAACAGTATGTTAATCGGCTTCCTTACTCAGTTTACTTACCTACGGCATCTATGTATTGGTAGTCATAATACATATTTATGATATACCAATGAACATACACCTTAATGGAACAGTCATGTTCAAGGTCAACGCATTCGCTGACCGAGTTTGTCTGTTGATTCATGTCGGTTTCAAATAACTAGTAATTTCTTATGAAATATAAAACGTGACGCTCGATTACGTACAACGTAAATAAGATAATTATGTAGATAAGCAACGTGTTGTGGATCTATTTTTAGATTTAACCTCTCACACGTACCTAGTACCTAGTTAAGTATTTATCTACTTTTATATTACCAAAGTCTACATATACTTATCAAGCTCGATTTATTAATTATGTTATTATGTTAGAATATACGTTTATATTGGTAACACTTTATGTGAAAATTTAGCTTATTGATATAGCAACACCACGCACTTCCTTCCGCCCTTTCCGGCAAAATCTCAATGCGAGTTAACAGTCATGTAAAATTTCTATTTAAGATTTTAAATAGTAGGTAATTGACCAGTGTTTAAATGTAGTAGAGAGTGATAGCAATATAATGCAGTCAGTAAATTAAGACTTTATATATCTTTATTTAGGTACCCGAAAATTCTAAACCAATACTTACATAAATGGCATATCAGTTAATTATCTTTACTACAATAAAAATAATACTTAACTTACATGCGATGATTTTTCCCTCCATTATTATTTGAAGTTCTTTCTTCTATAGCCTAGCCAAGTTAGTGATGGTCTTGCTTACTAGTCATATAAACTACAAATTGAGCAACAATCAGGGCCATACACACAATTTCTTTACAAGAAAACCTGATAAAGATGACATTTTAGTTAGATTTGGTAATATCAATAACAGAACGACAATTCCATTCCAAGGCTCGCACACTCTGACCTTTATAGTAAGTACTCGCATTTACCATTCAAATTGCAAGTCCCTGAACTAACTTTAGATGCCTTTTACTTTAAAAGTCCGTTAACTTTGTGTCCAAATCTTATAAAAGTTATAATCCAGCTACCTGTACCATCCCTGGGGCGCTTTGTACGTTTTTTACCGCCTTACTATCTCTTTTGTCAGATATTTTTTGTCGATATTGAATTACTGGCCGTAAACTAAGGTGGCAGCCAGTATTCGACATGGGCACATACCAACTGCTAATTCGGCACTATTAAAACCCATGTGTTTTTTATTAAGGATAGAAAGGGATGGATGTCCTTTGGAGTAGAAAGGAAGACTGATGATCTATTATTTCTTTCGTTCATAGAATGTTGCGTGAGCTGAAACGATTACGAACAAAGGTAGCAGAGTTCCGAACTATCTGGTCAAATTATTTACACTATTACCGCCTAAGCTGGCGTGAACAGGCGCTGTGTGATCAGAAAGTAATCCACGAATCAATTTTGAGGAAAGTTTTGATTTTTAATGGATTTTTTCTGGTTGTCGTGTGAAGATTTATAACTATATATTGTGTTATAGGATGGACCTAGTTTGTAACATAAAATGTTAACTGAAATATTGCATACAACTTGATTGCAAGTTCCCGTTTAAACAAATAATAACTGCATACAACTGTTTACATTACATGTAAACATAACAGAAAAAGCGTACTCCTGCATGGAGTTTGATGTATAAATCTACAGTACCTAGGTATAATCCTTTAGATAAAATTGAATTCCTTCTAAAACAGTCAGAGCGGGGCAAGACGAAGACAGTAGCAGATCGCTGTAACACCTGAAGGTATGTGAAAAACTGTAGAGTACAGCGACTTGTAATTGTCCTTTATAATAAGTAATTAGAACTTTTTGATAAGCGACTCAAATAGCAATCACAACACTATCTTGACCTAAATATTTCTCAAATATTTACAGAACTAATGTATCGTCCTCAACATCACAGAAGTGTATCGATGTTGTTCATTTGTTTTGATATCTCGTGATTTATCTGTTTTTATCTGCTAATATGGGTTTTATTAGTAATGTGTTGACAGTCAATTATTAATGCACTGATTATGAGAATGACTAAATAATGACTGTACATCTAATTATAAAAGTTGGGTAATTTAGTTATGTTTATGTTATCTCCCAACAGAAATGACTGCTCGGTCTTTAGATCCATTTGGGATCGATCCAGTTTTAGAGATTATTTCTATGTAAATAAATGTCAAATTTAGAAATAATTTGACATTTAAGACTAATAATGTCAAGATCGATGGATCTCCTTAGGTTATTGCGACTCAGCCTCTACATAACGTATAAATAAGTAACGTATCAAACATTTGTTTAAAAATAACATTGAATGTTCTAAGGGTCTAGACAGACGGACTGCAATTCAACTGCAATCCGACTGCCAAATGGCAGTTCAGATGCAGTTTGAATGCAGTTGGCTCGACTGCAATCAAACTGCACGTCGACGGGCAGTTGGCGTGCAGTTGGATTGCAGTCTGAGTGCAGTTACAACGACTGCAATCAATCAGACTGCAATCCAACTGCACGCCAACTGCCCGTCGACGTGCAGTTTGATTGCAGTCGAGCCAACTGCATTCAAACTGCATCTGAACTGCCATTTGGCAGTCGGATTGCAGTTGAATTGCAGTCCGTCTGTCTAGACCCTAAATTGATAATCCTCGATTCTCATTATCATTTCACAGCATTGTATGTCATTTAGCACAATAAGTACCACCAGTGCGAGTATCGTTGCAATCATGTCGCCTCTGAGAAAAATGACTGCTCCACAACAATAGCTAAATGTGGTTAAATTTTGAAAGAGCGCGTTACAACAGATTATGTGAAGGACGTGTGCGCCGGCGCACCAATGTGCAACCTTTGCAGCCGACATTTCACCAAGTTGAATGTTATTACCGTTACAATCTAAAAATAGTAGTTTATGCAACTGTCATATAAAGAAGGGTATTAAAACACGAGTGTGAGTTTATGAAACGAGCGCAGCGAGTTTCATAATAGTAACGAGTGTTTTAATACCCGTGTTATATGCAGTTGCATACACTACTTTATCTTCACTAATGCAATGAATCAAACAAAATTTTAAAAACAAAACACATTGCGAAACATTAAATTCACGCGTACGTGTATTGTCACAGTGAACTTGCCGCCATTAAAATCTAACCATTGAGAGAGCAGCTGCGCGCGCAGGGCCGCAGGGCGCGCGCCGCGCAGGCCGCGATGTTATAATGAGATTTTACGATATCGATGTGGATATTATAACATCATGTGCAATTGCTTAAATTGAGTGTTTTGTTGTCTGCACTATAACAGTAGTAATTATAAGTCAAGTATTGGAAACATAAGTAGAATGTTACAACATTAGTGTAGATAAACATTTTTATACGTCAATTGTCCGTAACGAAATTAAAAGTTTAGACTAGACAATACGCGTTAGATCAAGGTTACTACAACCGCCGTGCAGCGACCGTTACGCAACCAACTTGGAATCAATTCACAAATAAAACAGTGAATAAGATAATAATATATCATTTTATTTTTTATATTAGTTACACTCTATAACAATACTTTTAACAGTCTTAAAACGAACGACTTAGTGAGATAGCGTCAACGCATGTTTATCTACAATATTTACAAGAGCGGTCGGCGTGGGTCAAGCGCAGGTGAGCGAGGCGAAGGTCCGGTGCGGCGTGGCGGGCGGCGCGGAGCAGCGCAGCGGCGCGGCGGCCGCGCCCGAGCCGCGCGCCACCGCCTCGAAGAACTGGCGCAGGTCGCTCACCGAGCGCGTGGGCGGCGCCTGCAGGTTGTGCAGCGACGCGGCGCGCCGCGGCGTCGCCTCGGCCGCCGGCCGCGCCAGGTGCTCGCTGCTGCGCGCCAGCCCGCCGCCCGCCGCGCTCAGCGACTCGAACAGCGCGCGCCGCTCGCGCACCGGCACGTACTGCGCCACGGCCTCGTGCGCGCCGGGCGAGCACGAGCGCGCGCGCGCCGGGTCCGCGTGCGCCGTGCGCCGCCGCGCCGCCTCCAGCGCCAGGCGGCCGCGCTCGGCGCCGCCGCCCGCCGCGCCCGCGCCCTCCCAGCGCTTCAGGTAGCGCCGGCCCTGCTCCGAGGCGGCGCGGGCGGCGCGCGGCAGCGTGTGGTGCTGCGCGTTCAGCTTGCTGCAACTGTCGCATTTGACGACCTCGGCTTTCCGCACCGGCGCGTCGACCGTGTCGAGCGGCTTGGGGGCGTCGATGGAGAGTGTCAAGTCGAGGCTGCGATCGGACGAGGAGTCGTAGTCGTCGTCTTCGACGACGATGCCCTCGTCGGTGGCGGCGGGCGAGTGGTCGCGGTGCGGCAGCTGCGTCTCGGGCGTCAGCAGGCGGCGGCGCGCGCGCGGCGGCGCCCGCGGGCCGCGCACGGCCGGCTCGCCGCCGCGCTTGCCCTGCGCGCTGCGCGTGTCGGCGGCGCACAGCACGTCCAGGAACCGAACCTGCGGCAGCGGCGTCTGCCCGAGGATCTCCACGCACAGCGCGCGCACCCACCGCGCGTACTCCACCGCATTGCAAGTCTGCAACAATCACCCATAAATTAGACATTACGTTTAACGGACGAAATCATATTTACGACTCAATTCAGATGAAATTGAATGGAATCGGAATTTAAATGTTTCATTTGAATATTTTAAGAGATATAAAAAAATACGTTGGATGCAAATGACGTAGGGTGAGCATAATGATCCAGCTGATTTTGAGTAGTGAGCTAGTCACGGTCATATTACATTAATAGGCGAGTTGTCGCGTAGGTAGGGGACGCCCGGCGCTGCGGAGAATACTTTCGTCAAACGTGTTTCTTAACGTGTCAACACCTTCGCGTTTCTAGCCCTTCTTATGTAAATAGTGCTATCAAAAGGTCGTCGAACACAAAAGCTTTTGATTTACGAGTGTTGCGCTTTATTGAGGTCTATTAAAGCGAGCGAATCGTGAGAAAGGTGATCGCCGAAGGGGAATCCGCCGTCTCGGAAGACGTTCACTACCTGCTATAGAACCCCGGCCCTAGTGGTTCTTTGTGGTTAATTCAATAAAAATATTTCATAATACGAACAGCTGATCTTAAGCGATTGGTCAAATTACTTTTGTCATATAAAAGCTGGACCTTGTCCACGAAATATTATGACCATCAAAGAAACTAAACTAAAAAAATTAGGTACGTAGTCAGTCGTATGTAAGTTCAAGGAAGTCTACAATCGATCACTAATAGACGGAAAATCTTTTAAAGATCAGACCGTAATTTCAGCAACAATTCTTTCGGTCTATTCAGACACCGATTGTATCACAAACAGAAAGCAAGTAGACACATTATAATGCCTTGGTAAAGCATAGATTTCATTCAAAAATTATCTATATCGTACCACATTTATTTATTTACCCCTATAACATAAAGCGCATACCAAAATTAACACTCTAATCATAATTGATTGAACAATTTAACTTAATTATGTAACAAATAAAGCTAGCTATTTATTAATTGAATGGCCGATAATGCACTCGATAAAACGTTACAAACATCTTATGTAATTAAATTATGTAACAACTATCTTATCTTGAAACCACTATTAGGTAAATATTTAAAATGTAGACGCCCGGCGCTTTTATTGGTAGTATTATTAGAAAATTATTAAGAACTAGCAGCGCCTCGCGGTTTTACCCGCGTTGTGCCCTTTCCCGTAGGAATTTTGGGATGAAAAATAGCCTATTACCTTCCCGTTGAATATGTCTATCCGTTACAAAAAGAATTATTCAAATCGGTCAAGTAGTTTTTGAGTTTGTTCAGTACAAAAATACAAATCTTTCCTCTTTATAATAGTAGTGTAGATTATTCGTTTGAGAAAAACTGAACTTGGCACCTTTAATTTAATATATCACACCCCCTGAGGTTGAAAACTGGGATGTTTATTCATAACACTAGGTTAAATACCTACATATTTATACGTCATACGATAACATACGTCAAAAACTCGACAACTCCACATTTTGCAAGGCACTTTTTTCCTGCATATACTGAATCACACTTAACTAGCTGCGCCCCGCGGTTTTACCCGTGTTGTGCTCGCTCCCGTGGGAATTTAAGAACCACTCGACCGATTTTGTGCAAACTTCAGATAAACTATGTACTAAATAGTCCGAACAAAGCCTAAACATTTGGTTTGGATAGGTGAGCCCGTTCTTGAGTTATAAAATTACAACGAAAAGTGGCATTGATTTTTATATCTATAGATGGATATTTATAGTTATTATTACCTGTAATATATATATGATAGTCTAGCTGGAGTAACTAGTATCGAAAGTGTCTGTAGACACTTTCGACACTTTCGGTACTATGTCTGTAGACACTTTCGATACTAGTTACTCCAGCTAGACTATCGCTTCTCAAAAATGTATAGATTAATGCTCATTCTACTTGAATTAAGTGGGGGTTTCGGCTAATTATTCTCATAATATTACTATTAACGAAACATCACAAAGTAATATCTAATGTTCGCAAACATAACTCATCTCATCTTCAAATGCAAGTAGGTAGTAACTCACGTCTGTCACGCGCGTTAGTGCTAATTATTTATGGAGCATTGTCATGACCAGACAATGACCATTGACCACCTACGTGACTTACAATTAGCTATATTACCTATTTACATATAATAGACATAGTCTTACAATTTAAACAACCGGGACTAACAATTACACGTGCCCTCCGAAGCACCGTAGCATCACAAAATACATAACACCTATATATTTTGAGGTAGCGTTCACAAATGATATTGAAATGCCCACTATCGGCCGCTCATCAAAGTAGCGGTCGAGCTAGAGGTTGCTAAATGTAAGCTCACTTCAAAGCAAATAAACTTTTAATTAACACTGTTGACTGTATTTATGTCTTATTTCTCGGTTTCTCTGATTGACATGAAAGTGATAGAACATCGTCTAAACAAATGTGACTTCACTCCACTTCACTCAGAGCGACTTGAAATTGATCTTTATTGTACCAAGTCGGTAGCAACATAGCCAAACAGCACACTTATCTTATTCAAAGGAAAATTACGCTTAAGGCCCATTTAGACGGGGAGAGTTTCTCGTACGTTTCCTTACGAGAAACCATACGCTACTATCACAAGCAATAATCGCCATAACACAATCGTATCAAAATGTTTACATACAGGCAAGAACTAAAATCTCGCCTACGATTTTGTCATACGAGATTCGCATATGACTTATCGCTAGGCGATAATTGCCTATGTTTGTTTACACAACAAAAGTATAGTAAGCAGATTCTTGCATAGGAGAGTCTCGACTTGTCTAAACACGATCTCGTGTGACATATTTTCAAGTTGATACGAGTATCGTACAAATCAGTTTGAATCGTTTTAATAAAATCTCGAAATACGATTATTGTTTTGAAATTCTGTTTACACGGACATAAAAATATTCCATTGCAAGGCAATTGTCGCCCAAGGCAACGAGCGAGGAGTGCGATTGTTTAGACGAAAAAAATGTTTTTTATTCCTTCGATAATCGTATCTTCGAGACGAGAAACTCTCCTCGTCTAAATGGGGCTTTATTCAACACGACTTAAAGCTTACATTAACTAATTAATACACGTAGATTCCGTCACGGTGAGCAAAGATGCGAATAACACGCGATCCACATAGATTTATCGGTTTTTGTAATCGGAAACTAACAATTAGTATCAATTAGATAATTGCCATTTATGTCGTTACAGACGATTGCAATGGGCGATTGTGACTGCAGCGGTGTTACTTGTGGTGCCTTCCTGTCTTCTTTTGATTGAAGTCGGCCTACGATTTTCAAAATTCTTTCGGGGGTATAAAATGTATTGAACGGACTAGGATTTTTTAAACTTTATTCAAAAGAGTGTTAAAATTTCGCAACTACAAAAAAAATTTACTAATCAATAGTTAATAATTAACACATAATTATATATCCTATAAACTGCATCAGTGCAACCGAAACTAATATATTATTGCGAACTATATCCGTAATTTGATAGCCATATTTATTCTTCCGTCACAGTTTTACACTTCCCGGAAAGAATCAGGAAAAGATGCGAGGAAACGCATTTGTGTAACCGGATTAGGAAAATGTGTTACAAAAAACAAAGCTGTAACCAATTGCATAACTCCAATACTTAGGAACAGCTATCTATAAACGGAGAATCATAGTTTTTCCGGAATTGATTAATAAGCACTTATTAGTAGAAATATTGCCAGTTATAAAAATGTTGCTTGAAGAGTAAAGCGCCATTTAAAAAGTAAATTAAAATGGACAAATGTGAGGCAACTTCCTTGTAATAACTAATCCAATTATGATTGCTATAGGAAGCTCTCAATTAGACATGATACCGCGACAGAAACACAATTATAACTTACATTTCTTATTAAAGGTAAAACTGCACAATTAATTTTGCAATAACAGATTGTAGGAATGTCGGGACAGAATTGCACCTCTCTAGAAAAGTTCATGTTAGTCGCTTATGTGGGCAACTTTGTCCATATGGGGCTTGTGACATGCCTTGAATTAAACATAGGAATAGTATATGTCTCATTTCATAAAGGTGCAACTTATTGAAAGGGTTTTTTTTTATTAAATTCCGAGATTCCAATCATAGCTATTACACAAATATTTAATGTTGTGATAGATTGCGTTTTATCTGCTTAAGTTACATTAAAACTCTGATTAGGGAATATTTTAGACAAAAATCGAACGACGTTCTGACCTAACCTAACACCAATATAATATTTATTGTATATGGATTTATTCATCCATCCATCTGCTTGCTTCCATGACCGCAAAATGGCAATCAGACACTTCCATAAGCTTTTCAGACCTTGCGAGGAGCGATAGACTTTACAGGGCAAATAAAATGGAGCGCAATGAGAACCGGGAGTGACGGCGCCTATCCACCAGAGATACGATATGGTACCTCGCTGTACTTCATTTGGTATCTAATATCGAATTTAAAGCAACGTAAAAGCATTGCTGGTATCTACCGTTCATTTCAAACGTAACATAACCACGTAATGCAGTAAAGTTCTAATGGAAAAGCAATCTTAAAACATGGTAATAATGCCTAAAGTGGTGGAATTAGTTTACCTGAAATGTGGCAACGGCAGCGTCATCACGGAGCCTCGATAGTTGAAACGCGTTGGGGAGATTAGTGGCTGTTCGCAGATGTAGTCCTCGCAGAGGCAGCCGGGCGGCTTGCCTGCGGGGCAGAGTACCCTCGCGCCAGGCGAGCAGGCAGCCTCCGCGCACGGCGCACCGCACCATGCTCCATGTTGTGACGTCATCGTTATAGTACTGGCGGAGGACACCTGGGACAAATGAGAGGAAGGTGTTAGACTTTCGAGAAGAACAAGCGTAGGGTAAGAAGGAGATCAAAGGCTAACGGCCTAACCTTATGGATGTATCTTTTAATCTGTTCGTTACAGCTGCTAAAATCAAACATTCAATGCATAGAAATAATGTCAAACAATAGATTGATCCATCATTGGTTTGCATTCGATCGATCATTGGTTACTGGGACTCTCACGGTCATGGTCACAGCACAGTCCTTCCTCCTAGTTACCGATAGGCCTTTGCCCAGCAGTGTGTTCTCATCACTAAATAACTACCTATATGATGAAAATGTGTACAAAAATATTTGAAGTTGACTGCATACGTTGATGTCACCAAGGATATTCATGGCCTGGAGCAACTAAGATGCTAAGTGACCAAAATAGTGGATGGGCACTTGACTGATCCCGAGACCTTAGTTATTGTGATTTAAATGCTTGATGTAGGTAACCTAAAAGGTGTTCCCATACCTCTCTTTGAGAAATAGGTGTAGATATTACTTGTTAGTGGTATCTACATCCACATGGTAACCAAGAACAGATGTTTCAGCTTACATGTACCCTCTATTTTTCCTTACGATTACTCCACATATGTGGTCGATTTCCCAGCCGAAAACGATTCTTTTTGAAGAGGAAAAAGGTTTCGTAATTTCATGAACTCTTTTCCTCAAAGAAGTTGGACTTCGATTGAAAAATCAGTCATGATAGTTTGATTTTTATTTTTTGTAAGAAAAGTAGAATATAAAATGACATAATGACTGGATGGCACCAGTGGAATAGGTTCCACTATGGATTTAAAGGTAAAACACTAACCGCTTCATTAATAAACGTTCTTTAACTAAGACACTGTTAAACAGTGTTTTGTCTCTTTTGCTCTTCGGAAAATAGCGTATGTCAGAAAGGGACAAACCATTTAATAGCTAAAATGCTGTTAATAAGTATTATGAATAAGGCCCTAAGTAGGAATGTCAAGTTGTCTATTTAGTTAAAGGTAACGCTTTCCAGTGTTTTGTTAGTCATCAATCAAGTTAGGTAGGTACCTATAATATTTCATTTTATCTACACGTATACAAGATTCGATAAGATAAATACCTATGTTTTATCGTGAAATGAGAGTAAACTTAGGTGTGGTTTGGTTTGGACAATGGTTGTAGGTAAGTGCATAACCATAACTAAGTAGGTTGGTACTTATAAACGATTAGTTACATTGTATCAAGATAGGTACCTTCATTCTTTATTAAATGTAACTTAGGAGTTAGCATAGATTGTAGGTAACTACCATAAACATAAACGATATTTAACTTAAACCGTGTTTTAAAGTGTTTTGTCTCTTTCGCTCTTTGGCAAATAGCGTATGTCGGAAAGGGACAAACCATTTGATAGCTAAAGTGCTGTTATTAAGCGTTTATGAATAAGACCCATTTATACAATAATTCCCCTACTAATAAAACTAATAAAGTCTATTTGTTACACTTTCAAGCGAGTTTGTAGTGATTGTGTCGAAGTTTGACTAAGCGATGTTGCGATTGTTAAGCAACGTGCAGCTCGGCCCCTACCTGGATGGGTGGCCGATAGTAGCATTTGTGCCTCAGAGATCACGTAAAATTGAAGGTCCCGGTTGTTTCATTCGACAGACCAAATCGGATGCCTTTGTTTACGCGGTCTAAGAACTCCCGACACCAGGGTTGCCCACTAGGCACTAACCATCTCGAGATTACTTAATTACTTCTATTTTCAAGCCTGAACAAGTTACTAAAGTGATTTTAATGAAAACTTACGCAGAATAAACTACTAGTTAAAGGGTTACAATTACCTATTATTCCCAAAATCGCGATAGATCCTATCTACCTACTTTGAAATTGAGTTTGACCAAGAAATATATTTGTCTATTATTGAAATTCCAATAGAAACAGAAAATGGGTTAGAGTGGCGTCATACAATACAGAAAGGAAGTTGCCAACTTATAATACCTACCCGAGTAATAAGTTCCTAATTTAAAAATATATACATAGTTACATAATAACACAGCTATTTATTATGGACATTGGTAGCACTGCTAAGGCATTAAAATATTTAAAAATTCCTTATTTAAATCATAACATATTTTATATTTTTAGCAACTAAGTAGGTAGGTAGGTACATAGTATATTATGTGTCAATGACATTGTCATACATCACATCACTCCATAGCCAACTGGATTGTTATCTATGGACCGGGGCGTGAATGTCAGTTATTGATGCAATTACACACATCTGGTCTAGTCTAGATGGTGCGCTTTCACGGTAAGTTTTGGGTGACCAATTGCATTGGCTATGGTGACTGTTTTGTATGTATAGGATAGATATCTGTATTAAATTTGAACACTTATTTTGAGAAGACATATTGTAGGGTACTTGTTATAACATAAAAAGTTGAAAAAATAATAATGAAAAATATTTACTTAGATTAACAAGGTCAATGCATTTGAATAAAATATAATATTTGATGCACAATTGTAAATAAGTTATATTTACTATACTAATACAAATTTACTTTACTAAATAAGGTCCCTATATGAAATTTGTTTTTTGTATGAGCTTAGGTTCAGTAAAGGAGGGTTAGCAATTTAAAATTTGGTCGGTTAGCAATTTAAAATTTGGTATTTTATAGTTATTATAGTTATGTACTTAGGTATACCAAATTACTAAACAATGAAACCTCAAACCACAGTACCTACCTATCTATGACTATGTATTGTTTTGGTACACTTTTAATTATAGGTACTACTTAAAAAAATTTATGTCAGTAATTTCCATATAGGTATATATCTGATATTTAATTTTAGTTACCTACCTATCTGAGATCATTATTACAAATATTCATTTACTATAAAACTTGTATTAAAAGGTCTATTCAAATGTTTTGAGATCAAACTTCAATTTTAAGAATCAGCTGTTCTATTGGCATAGTGCAACAGCTGATCAAAATGTGTTACTAACAGATGTAGGGGCTATAGGGAATAAGGGAAATATCGCTCAAAACATCTGCATAGGGGTAATTACAAAGGGTGTGTCCGTAATTATGATTTTAATCAAATTATAGCGGTAATCAATTATTTACTTTAATTCCTCCATGTGGCTTTGAATGACCAACAAACTTAACTGAACTAGGTAAATTATAATTAAACAACGATGTTAAAGCGTATTGTTTTTAGGGTTCCGGACCCAAAGGGTAAAAACGGAACCCAAACAAAATATTCAAGGGCTCCCTACAACAAACGTGATTATTTGCCGTTTTTTAAAGTACGGAACCCTCCGTGCGCGAGTCCGACTCGCACTTGGCTGGTTTTTTTCTTTGTTTGTTTACGTTGGTATTATAAAGCCGATGGTGTGTCTTATTCGATGATTTTTCTAAATAAATAAATAAAATTAATTAACATGTAGGTAGTTTAGTATTTTCTAGAAAATGTATACTGGGTACTTCTGGTCCACAGGAAGAAAGGGAGCATGTTATTCAAATTTGGTCTCGAGTACTAACCAGATATTCTAAAATCTGGATCGGCAGGCAAAAGAGCAGGTCCAGGCGTAAGTTCAGGGCGGAGTTTCCTCAATCCGGCCACCACACGCGGTGCCGGTGACTGTTCACCTACAAGCATTGCCTCACCATAACATTGCACAGAATACACTTTACACAACACCACACTAAAATAATATAAATCCACTGGAAAATTGTAGACACGTTTTTTATTTTTCACCAACAGTCAAATTCTCACTTCAATTCAATTTTCATGTCAGTTTAAAATTCGTATTTTGTTTTTCAATTCAAATTTCGAAGTTGTTCGTTACACGCGCGCGCTTCGTCGCTATTCGTCAATTTATGCTTCACGTACGACAGGCCGGCCGGCCGGCGCGCCAATGAATGATTCTGTCTGATTTGCCTCTCCATTCGCATGCGTAGCGCCCTTCCAGTCGTCCCCAACAATGTTCGTAAAAATGTAAACATTGTCTACCGTAGCGACATCTGTTATTGAGTAGCTTATTTGCATTGAAATTTTGTTTTAAATTGTATCATTGAAATATTTTGGAATAAACATGTAATTATTTATAGGAACAAAAATCATTTGTTATTAATATTTTTGCGAAAAATTGCTTTAACGTCTTAATTTAAACGTAAAAAACTAAAAATAGCTCCACCTAGTGTTGAGTAGTGAGTTTGCTAGATACTTTAGTTCCATAGTAATAGTATAGATGACAGTAATTAAAATAGACGGTGAAATATTTTTTTTAACAAAACATTACGAAACGGTATTGTATTTTAATAAAAAGCTTCTTGTTTTCATTTAAAACTTGTAATGATGTATAAATTTTCATGAGCATATCCTTAGCGACATCTATTTAAACGTGATTAAACAAACTAAGTCAATGTCATTTTACTTCGAAATAGTACATAAAACTTTCAGCAGATGTCACTAGCTGAAATGTACAACAATGTTTTGTATACAATTGCGCTAGATGACGCTACTTGGACATAAAAATCCTAAGTATTGCGATAAGCTAAGTTTATTTGTTCGTTTCAAGTTTCAAGGTTTGATATTCCGTTTATTCTTGTAATTTCTCAGTTACTCCGTATGTTTTTTAAAAATGGTTTTAAAATTATAATCTTTTGATTAAATCATAGATTTTTTAGATACAACCTTAATAATTTATTTCTAATAATAGGTAAGTAAGTAGGTATCTAACATCATACCACGGATCATCCTAATGTAACTTATGAGTTTTCCTGCCAAAATATTGGTATAGTATAGATGTGTGTATATGTACTTATATTCTGATGACAAAATATTGATAGTAATTCTTAGGTGTTCAAGTATAGCTCAATAAAAAAAAAATAACGATGTACTTGAAAGATACTATTATGCAATATTTATTCATTAATTTTAAACAGATTAATGATCTTAATAATATTAATAATTAGCGAGAAGTAGTTCTGGCAACTTGTTATAGGTACCTATCAAGGGTAAAATAAGGAAACATAAATAAGGTCTATATTAATCTTTTTTATTAAATCACATAGTTAAATATAAGTAGGTGCTAAATATAATAACGAATAGTAGGAAGACTATGAAAGCAATCGACGTTCACAGGAAGACATCGAGATCATTATAAATGGCACATTACATTTAATTGCAACGATCATGTACCCTTAACATTAATACAAGTTATAATAAGGCACAATAGAAAGGCTATAAGTAACAATTTATCATAAATTAAAACAAATTAAAGCTTTGTCGTGGAAGAGACTATTTATATCACAATTTGCAATGGAGATTAGAAGTCGCGTGGCGCGAGCGATAGAGTCAGGATCTCGCTGCCAGCGGGCGGGGAACCTCCGTCAGGGCCGGGCCCTTCACCACGGGCGCCACTTGCTGTCCTCGTCCGCCGGTGGTCCGTCACCGTAATGCTCTTTTTTGTCGCCGTAAAAAGCCTCCATTTGTCGTCTAGCCGCTTCTTGCTTTTTGTACTCCTGGTACTCAATCAATTTCCTCTTCTTTTTAGGCGGCAAGTTGCTGTAATCCATCGCCGATTCGCAATGTTCCGGAACAGCGGGCTTCGGGTCCGCTTTGCTCTCGGGGGGAGACGCCTGCGACTGATTGGCGACGTGGTATGCGACCGGCTTTTTTACCTCGCTCTTCGTTGGGGATCTAACCTTTCTCAGATCCAACGTATCGCTGTTCCCTTGCACGTTAGCCGAATACTGGTAATTATACTCGTTCTTATACGCCTCATCTCGGTATAAATATTTCTGCTCCGGCATTTCTGAGGGCACATTGTCCACGAAGTTGTCGTTGCCGCGTTTGTCCATTATGTGTTGTCTGATTTTTTGCAGGATTATATCCTTCGCCTCGGCGGGCACCCGGTTGAAATATGTGTTCCTTTGTTCGGGCGCTGCATGGGGTGGAGAGAGCTTGTCGACGGTGGTGAGCAGGCCGGAGGCGGGCGGCGCGGCGCGCGGCGCGGGGCTCGGCCTGCTGGCCGCCCACTTGGCTGCTTCCACCGAGTACACCGAGTCCTCCGCGTCTGACGAGGACCGTTCGTGGTCGCTATAGTAATGCTGTCTGTCGGACACCATGGACGAGGGTGACGTCGGCGGCGAGAAGGTGGGCCTCTCTGGTACTTGAATCGTAAGAGGTTGAGAGGTAATCAGTCTTGACAGGTGGGAGATCAGGTTCTGGCTGACGTTCGCGTCCAAGTCCGGCACCGACATGATGAACCGGCATGCCTCGGCGGCGCATTGCCCGAACCCGGCTTGGAACTTCTTGGCTTCAACGACCGGGTCCTTAGGACTGTGTAGCTTTGTGAGGTGGTTAACGGTTAACTCAAGGATATCGGCCTTCTCCAACTTGCTCAGGTTGTCGTCATCGATCTGAGGACAAAACGAATAAAGTTAAAACAAAGCAGGTGGCGGCGGGCGGTTCCCACGGTCGGCGTCGGCGTCACCCGTAACCGTACCGCATGAGCCTGTATATTTAATGGAGCTAGTACTTTTATTCCTGTTTCTGTAATAAACAGAAGGACGACCGGTCCGTAATAAAAATAAATGGCGTGTGAATGGAAGATGGATTGCATTTTGATGACGGACAAAAAGACGAGTCGTGTATTGCGAGCAATTAGTGTTGATAGACCTCGATGAGACGGCCGCACTATTAACTACGGTTTAATACTTGTCGTAATAACACGCGCTTGTAAAGTTCATGTTCTGTCATTTACACTTCATTTAATGACTATTTTTATTACAATTCAATTTAACAACCAGCAAAGTTGCTCATTAAAACTAATGAAGTACGGAACAGAGTTCAAATTGATTTTAAATTAATTTTATAAATCTTAACAACTGTGTGAGGTACACATAACTTTAACACAAGTCGTGACAATAACAGGAAAATGTAAGAACTAAGTAAATTGCGAAATAAATAATTAGTTAATTCCTTACCTCTAGCGCTCCGACCATGAGGTCTTTCAATTCATCCAGGCACCTATTAATCCGCGCTCGCCGTTTTCTTTCCAAAAGTGGTTTAGTAATCTTCTTATATTTAGCTGTCTTAGACAGCGGGGCCGAATCCGAAGACATACTGTACCTTAACAAAAAAATGCTCAAATTAATCACAAACAATAATTAAATTCCAAAAATTAACATAACTATCAAATTAACATTAAAAATCGAACTTTATTATTTATATCCAAAGGCGATAAAATTTGCATATTAATCTTTTTTCGGTCACTGTTTTCGGGTTATTAATTAATTTACTACTTACTTGGAATAATATTTTGATACGATAACGGAACGATCACTGTTTTGAACGGGGAGTCGAGACGCGTTGCTCCCGACGCGTCTTGTAATGTACTGCCTGAAAAAAGGCTTCGCCCGCGTCTCCCCCCGCGCGGCCCTAAGCCCTGCACCCCCCGCCCTGGTCCCATTCATGCTCGGAGCACGTGTGGACGCCCGATCGTGTTTCAACCATGAGTAACAATCTTTCCCAGGGTACTCTTTCTTTACTTGAACGTTTTTTATCATAACATTTTTTAAGCGTTTGACGCGTTTACAGAAAAAGTACCCTGTTTGACTTGAGCACCAAGGAGTACCGCTATAATTAATCAGTGGAGCTTGGATGAAACCAGGCGCCGTGAATGACTTAATTTTATTGTGCTTTTTGTAATTTTTTTATTTACTTAAAATATCTATGCTATGAAATGAATTAACTGTTAGTATGTTTCAGCAGAGTACATAATGAACTATAGTTTAAGTCACTGCATTATAATTAGATTCATTTCAACACGACTGACTTACACAATAAAAGGGTATCGGATTTTATATAATACATATAATATTAATAAAATGTTCTTTACATATCTCAACCTTATTCGATATGGTTCGGGATAATTTTCAGCTGTACACAGTTAACTGACCATAAAAAGTGTTAATATTACTTTGTAACTGTCAAGACAATGTTTCAAAGTACCGCTAAACTTCAAAAGTACGCCAAAACATTGTTCAAACAAATTACTAGATAAACACCGACTAATAGGACTCTACAATAGAAACGATAGCACCTATCATAAAACAGTTTACAAAACTAAAGTTTAATACTTTTACAGTTTAGTTCATTAAACATCGCGGTTATTACTCAGTTATTTTTAAAGATACCGATTTTTTTTGTCCGTCGGCATTTTATTTCAAAGGACAAAAGGTCTAAAAATCTGGGGTAATAAATGGCACGGACCCAGAATTGGGACAAACGTTAAATGGGCGTGTGTGCGTTATTTTTTTCTGGACAGGTAGAGGTTTTTGAATTCGTTTATCTTTCGGCCATTCGTTTTGGATGTCATTATTTTTAAATGTTTTAAATAATTTAGTAACACTGCGTTGATTGTATATTTAATAAGTTCAATAGACATGTGTGTGCAGACATGTATATTAGTTGTAAACAATAATTTATATTGAGTCTGACTTTCTGTACTCATATTTTCACTTATTACAATGCAATTTAGTTAAAGTATCTTCGCTTTTCACTATCATTTTAGGTACTATCAACCATCTAAAATACCTATGTAATTTCATTTGCATAGCGGCAACATAACATACCTATTTGTACCTATAAGATTTTTAAAAATACTTTGAAATTATAATGCTATCAAGATCAAGACATTTAATAAATAATTGGTTCTTACGACACCTCACGAAATATAGAAAGGAAAATCATAAATAAATATATTTTTATAGTAACTAGACATGCGAAGTAATACATTAGCATTATATAAACATTATTTAAATAAACCATTATATTCGGAGCGTGGTTTTAATAAAAAATGTCCTATTAATAATTATTGATGGACCGTCATATAATTTTACGGCTATTTTATCTTAAACAAACACTAGATTAATATAGTAACTAAACTCGATTATTTGGAGTCCCATTCTAGTAGTTCCAGTCGAAATTTAATGGTAAAAATAACCTTTCTAGAAAGGTAGTACCTAATCAGGTTAAGACCTGTTTCCTGGTGCCTGGTTCCTGATCAAGTTCAAGAAAGGACCGTTGAGGATCAGGAACAAATTTCTTCCACACGATCCTACTCTAGGTAGGTGAATAAATGTTACTGGTAAGTGGTAGTACCCTGATTGTACAACGTAACCTTATTTATTATCATAACAATATTTGTTCTTTGGATTTTCAAATCCAGTTTTGAAACTAAAATTAAATTACCATTTACATTGAATTGGTAGTCTTTGTGGATATGACGACTAAAAATGCTTCATTTGAATGGGTAAATTCATCTTCGCAAGATTTTATTCGTATATTACGTAGGTATACTCAATTTTTTTTATTGTCACAAAATGTGGATCAATGTCGTCAATTTTCCAGCCAAAGACGATTGCTCCTGAAAAGGAAAAAGGTTTAGTGATTTTATTTAATTCTTTATCTTTCTTTCTTTTTCTTTATCTGTAATTTCCTCTTCAGGACTAGTCCTCTAGACTTTAGTCTTCGACTGGATAATTGACGGTATTGGCCCACATTTTGTAACAACCAAAAAAAGAGTATAATATACTTCACTTCATAACCCTGCAAGTACATGATAATAAAAATGTTAGACAAAATGTCTTTCATTTTAATGTCTTGCATTGAAGTGATATATTTGCATTAAGGATTTTTCCATTTATGATCAAGAAATATTCCATTGCGTTGTTGCGGATTGTTTACCTTTATATTAACCAGAGACTGACTTTGACTGGTTTGACTAGAAACACCAAAGATGTAATTATTATATTACTAGCAGCGCCTCGCAGCGCTCAGAAGTGGGATAGTAAGGTTGAAAAATAAAATCATGTTATTGATATTGAGCGAGTGTAAGCTGAGAACCTGAAATTCAACACAACGCGAACATCTCATAACATTATGAAATTGTCTTTCAAACTAACTCACTTACAGCATCTTACCAGCTTTGCAAATTGTTCAAACTGGAAACTTTATTCCAATTGGATTGGCATAAGAGGTGGATGGATAGAACTTTAGCAATCTACACTACATTATGTACTAATTTTGCAGTATCTACTTCAGAACTTTTACTTCCTTAATCTGGCTATATCATTCATACGAGGTTGCATCGCAAAATGGAATCCAAAAACATGAATTGCTTGTTGCCAGTTTCAAATTTTAAAATGGAGTCACGGTAATATAATTATGTATATCAATCCATTTGTTGATTATCCTTGAGTTGAATCAATTGATCTCACAGACGTATAGAAAATAATCACCGCCACCGAAATGGGCGTGGCAATGTATAAGTAGCAATATACTGAAAATAGCTTCGTGAAACCTACTTTTTCTTCAGCAACATTTAGAAAAACAAAGAAAGTCTACACACACCAATAAAGCAACGACCTTAAGCGTACTTAAGGTCGTCGGTAAAATAAATACATCCCAAACTAAACAAATCGCCACACACCTACACCTTTATCAACATGGATATGAGAACGAATCAGAGACGGATTCAGGATAGGCCTCAAGCTCCCAACAGTACCATTTAAGTTAAGGTTCGGATCCGAGATTTAGAAGTATTGGGGGACGAATAAGAGGGAGGGGAGGGGGGAATAATTTCTCCTGCCTCAATAACTTATTTTTCTTTTGTTTGTCTGTGCACTACTACATGGGAGGAGCACCTATTGACCCATTACAACCGTTGGCCCCCTTTCTTGATCCACACCCATCTGTGTCCTCCCAAAAATGAATGCCCCATCACAAAAAACTATCAGTCAAAATCCTCTATTCCCATCATAAACCCCCTTAAATCACAGTCCTGAATCCGCCACTGCTCCAATTCCAATTGAAATGGACAGTGGGCGTTTGCCTTATCGCATCGCAGCACGTGGCGTGGGAAATGAATGCAGTCGTCCGTCTCACATGCTAAAACAATAAACTTACTCATAAACTAGCAGCGCCTCGCGGTTTTACCCGCATTGTTCCCGTTTCCGTGGGAATTTCGGGATGAAAAATAGCCTATAACCATCCCGTTGAATGTGACTGTTCATTACAAAAATAATTATTCGAATCGGACTGTTTTTATCTGAGATTCGCGCGTTCAAACAAACATACTCTTCATCTTTATTTATATAAGTAATCTTCAGAATTTCAATCTTTTTCTTTGGATTATAATATAATAACTAATGTTCATAATTCTACAGGTACACATGACACGTTGTATTGATGTGTTCGGGAGTGTGTCCATTAGTAATCCATAACATTAAACATCTCTCTAACCTCTACGACTTGAATCCGTATCATCTCGCATGCCTCCCAAACACTCGCTTGTCCCGTGGCTCTGACAAGAAACACTATAATAAAGCCTTATTTATTTATTTAACAGCCTAGTAAAATTATAACAAAACAACTTAAATGAGGTTTTTTTCTATAACTATTTCATAAATACTTTATCTTATTATTTATTTAGATGGTATTAAATGTCGAACTTTTTATATTAACTTTTTATTCAAGCTAGAATTCCTACAGGAATAGACTAGCTTCGATATTGATTAAACAAGGATATAATATAGGGGCAGTCATCTGTCCATATATCATATCTATTTTAAAGAAATTTGGATAATATATGAATATGACAAGTTATATACTTACTTTCATTAACAAATGGCTATTGTATCGGCTATCGAATTTGATAGGATTCTTTAATTCGTTAATTTGATCAGTTTCCGTTTTGTAGTTTTCGTTTTGCAGATTTTAATAAATATACCTACTGAAGTTATAAGTCGTGATAACAAAAAAAGGTTTTACAAAGATTAAAATGTAACATGATTCATGAAAGACATTAAACAAAAGAACACGTGAAACTTACATCACGATTGTTTTACTTTTTGAATCTTCAAAAAAGATGGTTACTTAACCAAGAAGTTTTAACAAGATTAAGATTTAATTTTAAATCCATACAGTGTGTACATAATATTACAATATAACATTATTATATTCACAAAAGTAAAACAAACAAAAGTACAGAGCAATAAAATAATTTAGCATAAACAATTTGAGGTTTAGAAACAATATGCTTCCATAGCGAAAAAGGAATAAAGCAGATAATAGTTCGTATAGTCTTCTTAATCGTTTGAACTAGCCGACAATGTTCGAAACCGTCTGTTATCTATGGGTCAATGGATGGACAATTAGCTATTCAATTGTTTCGGGACCGTTGCAAAAGAAAAACAAATGAATAGGTACATACAATATGGAGGAGTGTCGGTGAAATGCAATAAAATGCTAAATGTGACTTGTAAAGAATACCGTTGCTTTATTGAATTTGGGTATTGATGTTCTGTACCTACTCCATAAATAAAACAACTATAGAATTTAATATGTATGGTTAAGTAAAGTAGGTAAGCTACACTAATTTTGATCAAAGAAGTTAAAAATTAATTTGAATAAAAAATAAATGATGATGATGCCAACTGTCATAGCGGGTATCATAGAGTTTGGTATTTTTAAAAACTTACGACTGTATTCATTTATTGCCATTTTTAATTAAAAACCTTCATGCCTTTATTATGTAAAAACCTTTGGGATGGTATTTCAGAAGCCTTAATTTACATTATTCTGGTTTATCCAAAACAATAGCAATCTATACAGTTATAGCGTTTTAAAATGAAACGTCTAGCAATAAAACGAAGCCGATAGCTTACAGATCTAGTACGCGGCGCCCGCGCCACTAATTGACTGCCACGTACCGATAGCAGAAGAAATATTTGGAATACAATTATTTTATATCAGTTGATTAGATTCCATAATACACGTTTAGAGCTCGGTTTGGGTCTAATTAACCGTGTGTGGATTATTCCGGGTATTATTATAAGGTCACTAAATAATAGAACACCATATTTTGTGATGCTGTGGAGGTAATAAACAAACATTCAAAGAAATAAGATTATCATGTGTGTTAGACATCCAAATCTTATTCTTTTTATCAACTACGATCATTAACGATGCTACGCACAATTGAACATGAAATCAAACATCAAAATAACAAAGAAAATACTACAATTGCTAACAATTAGAGATTTACAAATCAATTAATCAAACTATTACCTAAACACCAAAAGTATTGCAAGAAAAGGATTAAAAGCAACAAAATAAAGACGTCACAAAAACAATTAATCAATCCATTATTTTACCAACTGTACCAATATAGTTAGTGATTCTGAAGTTATCTGTCAAAATTCGCCGCGGCCGGAAACTTCATCGTGGGAACCGGCGACGATCAAGTTTCTCAATAAAACCAAACAACAGTAATAAAGATAAAGTTTCGATTCATTTTAAGCTTCGCCAATGAACACTTAACAGACCAAACCTGAAAAAATAGTGATTGGAGTTTCTAAAGCGTTTGACAGTTGACTTGGTTCAATGACAGACAATCAGAGTGAACCGTTTTATATGTATGCAACGGTAGCCACTAACGGCCACCCATCTCGATATGTCGAGTTACTTTATTTAACAATCACTATCAATAACCATGCATAGTAAAAATGCGAATTTGCTTACGAAAGCCAGGACTAGCTGCTATGATAACGGCATTTTTGTAATGACAGAACTGTCAAAAAGCACGTTTTTAGTTCTGTTGACTGTCGCTTTTTCTTGTCGCTTTACTTGGTAGTGAGGACAATTTGTATTTTTTCTTGATCGCTTTGACATTTATAAAGTCATTGGTTACCCCATAAAGAGTGAAACTTGCTAATTTTATTTCTTATTCTCTTTTAAAGTACAATTAATAGGCAGTTCGTGTTCTAAAGCTGTTTATTTATTTAATGTTCGTACGTTTTTAAACATATTATTCGTCGTTCAGTTTAAGGTTCAATTAATTTTCTTTGTTTATAGTTCTTGCTGGACTTAAAGTCCGCTGGTAAATTATTTTTAATTGAACCTTATACAAATTATAGTGTCAGCTAAAGTAATTCCACATTTTAGTTAAAGGAGTAATAAAAAGTTTCCATAAAAAGTTTTTAACCAAAATGACGACTGACTAGCGATTGTCCAAAAAAGATGGCCAACTTTTAATTAAGTAAAACACTGCCTTTTATGTATAATAATATCCTAAAACATAGCATTTTCAATCATCTTTAATATGAATATTTTTGGAATTCATTAAAATATTGATGAACTCAAAGCTACCCACTAATTTAATTTTATATGTAATTCGGATGGTAATTGAGCGCGCGCGCCGTAATTATCAGTCGCTTCTTCAGGGAGATGATTATACCCTTTCGTTAACGCCGCCGGACGCATTTGAAACCATCACCGGAGACCAAGCCCATCTATTAAGCTTTGATTTATATTAAAAGGTATACACTTGGGTAGAATACACGCTTTTAGAACAAGACCTTGGCCCGTATAGTTCTATCGCAGAGCAAAGGATTACTGGTCCTCTGAAGGTAGCGAAAAGATACAAGGAGTAAACGTATCACTACTATAGATGGTGGTGATATATAAGTTAATGGTTCTTCAAATCTTCTTCTCCATCGAGTGGATGGTCAACCTGACCAATCCTGGTGTCAAAGTTAATGAGCCGCCAAAGGCCTCTGACATGACTCATAACGACATGTTTCGCTCATGTTCTTCAAATGATAAGAGCTGTTGGGTATTTTTCTAAGTTTGGGCAAATTGCTGGCTTTGGCATTGAAATAACAATGATTTTTATAGTAAGAATCTATGCCATGGCATAATGCATGATATATATTACACAGAAACAAGTCAAAAACATTATACAACTTATCTTTCCAACAAAGAATCTTGTTTTAAAAATAAGATCACATAAATATTCTAGTGTCATCCTAACAATTTATAACAAAGAGGACTAGAAAGGCATAGTCAAAACAATGAAACTTGAGAACAGAACAGGTCGTTATCATAATAAACACCGATGTAACATCATCATCTCAATTCATATCTAGTTAAGCTAGTACCACTCTCGGTCTATTAAGAAAATGGATTGTTGGACGGTTTCGAGGTAACCCAACCGATTTGAGACGTAGCCAACCAACTACTGTATAATACAGAAGTGGTGTAGTTTTCGTGTTGGAAGCGTAATACGGTAAGCTGAAGTGGGGCGGGTATGCAAATGGTAGAGCTATACTTGGCCACGAGAGGCCAGTCGAGACCGTGGGAAAACTATCGCCCGTGGCGAGCCGGAGCCAGGGACGGACTTAGATGGTTGTAACACTTTCTAATTTGTGAAATACCTATAGGCATAGGCTACTCGTTATATAGAATCAGGATTGATTAAGTAGAGGCCAAGCAGCAACCAAAAAAAAAATATCCGAAAGCCGTTTTCGTGAGCTGTGTGAAATAGACAGAAGCTTCAAGCATTTAAATGTCTTATTGCAATTTTAGAAAATTTTAAATCTTTTTCGAAACGTTTTCGTACAATTTCAAAAGAAGTTCATCTGTGTTATTGTATATCGGTAGTCAGTGTCTATTGACCAGACTTTCTTATAAAACATCCAAATTATTTTTTCTTATGCAGATCTAACTTGACACGTCTTCAACAAAAGTTTCAACTTTTAACGTCTCTTTTCTTCATGACCCACCATTTCAGCTTTCTTCTAATTTGGTTAGATTTTTACCTCTCACATAATAAACCTCATATTTCTCATCGCCTCTCTGTTCCTCAACACCAAATCTCAGTCTTCCTCAATCCAGCCCCCTCCGCTCGTGCAAAGACCACGAGCGCGTGACGGCGGCGGTCGGCGCGCGCCTCAATCACGCGCGACTCTTAGCACAACCACCACCTTTGTTTATCACTTACAGGTTTAGAACTCTGTTTTTATCTTAACTATCGGTGTGATTGTGTGTATGAGTGAGTCAGAAAGGTGATTGTATAAATAAATAATAAATACCTCGGACAAATTCACACACGGTGAATTAGACCCAAACTGAGCTCTAAGCTTGTATTATGTATATGTATATGAGTCTAACTAACTGTATATAATCTGGCGGGAATCGAATATCTATACAAATGATCGTATGGTTTTGATCGTGTTGATACAGAAAATTATTGGCAAGGTAAAATACTCTTACGAAATTTGCACTCTTGGTCAACTCTGGTTTGATCTTTACAAAACCCCGTAGATCAAACTTCTTTGGAGAAACTTGTTTTAAATCGAATGAAAAACAATGGTATAGGTTAAAATTATAATATAACATAATATGTTTTACTATACCTATCATGTGTTATATAATATACTAGCAGCGCCCCGCGGTTTTACCCGCGTTGTGCCCGTTCCCGTGGGAATATCGGGAATTTTTATACATAAAAAACCTTCCTCTTGAATCACTCTACCTATTACAAAAAACCGCATCAAAATCCGTTGCGTAATTTTAAAGATTTAAGCATACAGACAAACAGACAAACAAACAGACAAAAATAGCGACTTTGTTTTATACTATGTAGTGATTATTTAATCACTTGTTTTTCACAGTCATAATGATGCCATTGAATTGCTTATCATTATTATCAATATAAATTGTAAATTATTTTCCATAGCTATAATACTATGTTATAATTATAATATGATATACATTATAAAATTATTGTCCATTACATAAAACGTCTCCAACTAAAGAGTCACAAGTTGGATCTGTATCCTCTCGCATCGCATGCCCCTATAAAGACCGGGCTTGTCCAGCGACCCTCAGGACAAAACAATCTGCACTCTACTTACCTATACAAATATTATTAAACAGAAGAGTTGGATTTTTTATTTCTTTACACGCGTTAATCTCAGAAACTACCAATCCTTTTTGAACAATTTCTTCTATAAAAGATAGCCACATTCACAGGAAGGTTATTGGCTATTTTTCATCCTAAAATTTCCCCGAAAACGGGTACAACACGGGTAAAACCGCGAGACGCTACTAGTATAAGATAACTTGACTTCACTACCGCAAAGTTGTAAAGATCACCGCACCTGCAAGTAACTCTACCATTTTATAGTCCTATAAAATCCTTTAAACTATAAATAACAATTTCAAGCGATCCTCAGTCGAGCTGCTGACGTCTTCTCACGATATTTATCAGCTTTTCTAACTAGTAGAAACACCGCATCGGTCCGGTTAACAAAATAATTAACCAGAAAACTGCGCAACAGCTTTAGACAAATACTAGTCTTAGTATCCAGCTCATATTGTAACGTCAGTGACAAAGTACTTAGGTTAAACGATAATACAAGACACATTAATGTACATAGTAGAGACTAGCAGTAACCTGCGGTTGTACCTGCGTTGTCCCCGTTTCCATGAGTATATAGGGATAAAAAATGACCTAACCTTTCCGGTGAATGTCCCATGAAATCCATTACAAAAATAACTATTCAAATCGAATTAGTAGCTCCTGATTATCAATAAACAAACGAAAATCAAACTGTTTACCTTTTTTATACTTTCAGCTTTTTATATTAGTATACTTACCTAAATTACTTAAATCGCATTACGTGCAATGCGTTGCAGTAACTATTTATTAATCTATGGCACAGCTAACTTTTCTTGTCCGATACAAAACTCTTCCCATACTATTGAAGTCTCTATAAATTGATAGCCTCTATTGGCTCTATTGGTCATCGGTTAAATAAAGCAAAGCAACAAGACGGAAGAAATCGCCCGAGACGATCCATTACATCAATTTCATCAAATAGTTTATGTAAATGTTTGACCCCGTCTCGTTGGATGCATTTCCTACACTCCAGTTCTTTAACAAAATGACAAAGATATCAACTAAATTGGTCGTACTAGCAGCGCCCCGCGGTTTTACCCGCGTTATCCGTTCCCATCAGAATTTTGGGGTAACAAAAAACCTATCCGTTATATCCGTTACAAAAAGAATTATTCAATCGGTAGTTTGTGAGATTAGCCCGTTCAAACAAACAAAAAAACCAGTGTTTTGGCGTAACGAAATAGTGTATTGTATGTTTGAGACATGATGGGTTATTTTCGAATAATAAATACTTGTTGCACTTTTAGTCACGTTAAAGTGGATTGGACTATACCAATTTCATCACTGAGAATTGATGCAGTAAAAAATCGATTGGTGTTCATCCAAAGTGGTCTTTTTGCTATTTTTTACAGCAATCAATTAGAGCTATTGCTTCGACCGATATTCACGAGTTTTGTACCTTTTATCTTTTGATTCATGATATTTGGAATTTGTTTTTGAAGATATGTTGTGATTATAGTAATAAAAACATAAATTTGTATGAATTATGATATTATAATGAATCAAATAAACCCCGTGATAGTAAAAGTGATAATTATATTCCGTGTAAATCACTTGAAACTTCGTTATAATTTATTATTTTGTTTAAAAAAATTGAAATGTGTCGATGACGAGTTTCATTTTTTATCCAATACTAGCAGCGCCCCGCGGTTTTACCCGCGTTGTACCCGTTCCCGTAGGAATTTCGGGATGAAAAATAGCCTATAACCTTCCCGTTGAATGTGGCTATCTATTACAAAAAGAATTATTCAAATCGGTTCAGTAGTTTCTGAGATTAGCGCGTTTAAACAAACAAATAAAATCTGCAGACATAATTGTTGACAACGATGTCTGGGAGTGAATTATATACATATTCATATAAAGTATTTGTGAATGTATATGTAGTAGTATAAGTTAGCCTTCTAAGGCTAAGTAAGCTCTAGCTTTGTTTGGGTCTAATTAACTGTATTTATAGAGTATAGATTGTCTTTACTAGCTTCTTGTCAATCTGTAAAATAAGTACCACATCAAAACAAAGTTGCGAAAGAAACACATAAAGGGCCTTACGTAAATAAAGTAGCAAATTGGATGGCTCGATAAAAAAGTGCTATACTTTTACTTTTTGTTACGCTTTCGGTAAATTCGATTGCTTATTTTGCTATTGATAAATGGATCTTGATTCAAAGGTATCAGATTCGACATTATGTAACTGCATGATGTCTACTTCCTTGTTTGTGGATCGTTAATAAGTTATTGGGCGTGGCAGAATAGATACAAAAAGGTTTTTATTAGATATGGTGCGGAAGAATATTTGTGTTATTTTTTCAAAATGGTGTCGTTATTCTTGCTTGCTGCTTGCACTGTAGCACCTCCCAAATAATTTTACAAATCAAGTATGAAATAAAGCGACTTATTAAAACATATTTAAACAAATAAAATACTTATCTAAGTCTAAAATTAGAAACCAACCTCAAATTATTAACACTAACTTAGAACGTCCATCAACCATAATAAAACACAAGAATCCAATCAATGTTCTGTTTCAAGTTTTATATTAATTTACGGTTGTGTTTTAATTTAGTAAATTATAGACTAATCATTCACTTTCTAAATAGAAATTATCTTGTACTCGTGATGTAAAGTTGAAGGTTGGGAGAGTGATGCTGTTCACGTAATGTGTGGTCAGGCGAGGGTCGGCGCGGGTCAGCGGGGGTCGGCAAGGGTCAACAGTTTTATGCAGCAACTGAAGATACTGAGATCCACTTGGTCTTTTCACCAGCAAAGTTGGCGATTGACCAGTTTTTTACTGCTAATATTTGTTTTGCAGTGCCCAGTTGTTTAACCCTTCTGGTACCGAAATTTCCCTCTTAGACACGGCTGCCATATGCAGAAATACTATGGACATTGCAGAGATCAAACAGTTAAAACAAACAAAAATTTTACAGCTTTATTTTGAGCAGGAAAAATTTAACGTCCCATAAAGCGAATGGTGTGATTTCTTGATAAGTTGTGATGGATGTTGTCCTGTACAGGGCCATCCGCTAACTTTGCTGATTGTACACATACATTGAATTTGATAGGTTTTCGAACATGTTTATTTACTTATAGATTTCCTTCACTCTCCTTGCAATATTGTATTAAGAGTAGATTTTAGTACGCAACAGTGCCCACTTGACACATACAATGTAATACAGACTTTCTAAACAGAAGATTATCTTCAATCAGTCTTCAAATTTTTATTTACCTGCAAATATGTAAAAACAATTTCTCCAAACATCCAATTTTAAATTAATATGGCCGATTTTCCAACCACAAACTGTTCCTTTACGAGGTAAAATGTTATTTCATTAGTGATTTCATATCTTTTATACTCTGTTGTAGGCAAGTGTCATGATTATGCCTAATCACCACTGCACTAATATCCTCGGATATGAGAGACCTTTGCCCAGCAGTGGGACATTACAGGCTAATAATTTCAGATTTTACTGCATTTTCACTAAGCCTCCCTATTCTTTACATGAAGAAACGATGAATTAGTTATTAAATTAGTAACTCTTAGAGATATCTTATGAAAAAAGTTTGTGAGGATGGATGTATGTACCTATGTTTGTTACGCTTTCACGAAAAAACTACTGAGCGGATTTGGACGAAACTTTACAGTAATATAGATCACATAGCATAAATTTTATCCCGAAATTCCCACCAGAACGCGGGTAACACCGCGAGGCGCGGTTAGTTATATTATATCTGGTTCTATACATAACTATTCGCACCTATTCAAGATATCGGCTTATCTACGAACAATGGAACAAAGAACGAGTTAGTCCGGTAAAGCACGTGCCGTCTGTGAAGAACTACTGCGAGTAGTGCAGTAAACCTAAACAAACATGCTTGTTGATAATCTAGTATTGCCTTGCTTATTGTAAAAGTTTACAAATTCTGTCCTTTAAATTATGTGTGTGTGAACTATGAAAACTCTTTTATTGTGGCTTATTTTCTGATTAATAACTCTCGCTCTCGGTTTGCCGCGGCTTCATACAAAAGTGAACCGTCGTGTGCCCGTCGCGTGCGGTGTCATACAAAAGCGAACCGCCGCGGGCGCACGCGACGGGCGCACGCTTAACGCAGTGTTGGCCCTCAGAGACGTCCATTAAGTGGACACTTAACTAATTAAAGTTTTCACACATAACATGTCAAAATCTCTGAAAAGGAAGCTTTTGACGTCTCTGAGCACTGGCGAGTCTTATGTAAAAAGTTTTATTTCGTTGTATAATTTATCATAGTCATTGGTAATAAAGGCTTTACTAACAAACAAGTAAATATAAATACAAGCTTGATGAAACGACCACTAAATAAGCGGAAAAATAAACTTAATAGTGGTATCATTTGAAATAGATACCATGAGTTCAGGCATAAAGCTGCACGTCCGTCGTGCGTGGGCAACACTGTAGTAGCAACACTGTGGCACCAAGCCTCTGATTGGCTGCCACCTGACAGCAGCACGCAACACTTAGCTCTAATTGGCTGCAGCCTGACAGAATCACAACATACAGTAAAACACATAGCTTTGATTGCTTCAGTTTGACAGTACAATGCGTGCGACACTCCATTTGATTAGCGGAAACCTCCTCACTCATGACATAACCCGGCTTCACCTTCTCTCTGATCTGTCAAAAAACACTTTGTATGTACACATGTTATTATTTTATGTGTCATATTGTAAACATTCGTATAATTCATTTATGATACAAATATTATCTCATGAATTTTAAAAATCATACGTATCAACATCTATATGCCAGGTAGTCAATCAAAGACTTTATGCCGCAACCATAGTTACGCCTTCGAATAACGCGCATCTAAGATACTATTTTGATGCGAAAGATAATATTGTTTACGTTGGAACTATCTACATAGAATAGCAGTTAACCCTTACCGTTTACAATATTCCTTGGTCATTTTAACAGTACTAAAATGTATAAAACAGAGCATAACGTATTTAAACTTACCATAAAAGTATCGATAGGACCAATTGCGTGATCCCCGTAAAATTGCAAATACATTCACACATTTTGCTACGCCTACCTACTTTGTAACGCCTGAGTCCGAAGAATACTTCAACCAATTCCGCTTGTTTTTTCCACTAGAATCTCCAATTATTTACCGCCTAAATGTTTGAAGAGCGTGCAATGAAAAATTATAAGTTTGCGAATGGTGTGAATTGAAGCATTTATCAAAACATAGTATAAAACAAAGTCGCTTTCCGCTGTCTATCTGTCTGTCCCTATGTACATATGCTTAGATCTTTAAAACTACGCAACGGATTTTGACGCGGTTGTTTAAATAGATAGAGTGATTCAAGAGAAGGTTTATATGTATAAAATTCCTGAAATTCCCACGGCAATGGGCACAACACGGGCAAAACCGCGGGGCGCTGCTCGTTTTTTATATTGTAGCAAATAGTGTGAACGGTAAGGCGTTTCCTAAAGAAATACGTTCACGGCGTAACTAAGCCGAAATTGGTGGATCGATGGTGTTTTCACCGGGCGATTCCCACGGCTGCGCACACGCAACGAAACACCCAATTAGCTCCAACTAGGGCTGCCGACTACGCCTGTAAACACGACTTTGTTTTATAACCGAAGGTAACTGTTCTTCGTGGTTTTATTCTCATTCCTACGGATTGCATAGCAATAAAAATATTATTTTAGCGTGTAGTTATTTATGACTTTTACGATGCTGAAATATGCTTAATAAAATATATATAGAGTCCAGGCAAATAAAAATATAAACCTATACTAATATTATAAAGAGGTAAAATTTGTAAGTTTGTTTGTTTGTATGTTCGAGGTAATCTCGGGAATTATCAGTCCGATTTGAATAATTCTTTTGTAATAGATAGCCACATTCAACGGGAAGGTTATAGGCTATTTTTCATTCCGAAATTCCCAACGACGCACAACGCGGGTGAAACCGCGGGGCGCTGCTAGTAACTAAATATAGTTAAATAAAAGACACTCATAATTATATGTGTATTCTATAATTGCTCCATAACAATATAATTTTGATTAAACATTTTTATTGTATGCAGTAACCCTAAATTAAAGTGAACTAATTTTTAAATGCGCGTGCAGTGAGCACCCGAGCCCGCACGAACGAATACAATCGCTTTTGTAAAGTAATTTTAAATAAAAGAAAGACCACCTTTGAACTCTTGTACGGTTTTCTAAATAATGGTGCTATATTTATCTTAAATACAAATAATAACATGACTCGTGTTGGAAATCGCCAATGCGTATAGTACGTCATCGAGATGCCATTCATACATAACTATACTATTCAACGTTTCAGCAAAATCTGTGTATTGATAACCTTCAGTAGTCAAATACCTTTTCCAAAACCTAAGATAGATGTCTAGATTCGGCTTTGTTTGTAGAGCGTTAGGGCTCTTTCATATAAAGCATTTTCATTCATCCTACTACGTATGTTTTGTACGAAAAACAAAAGAACATCCATGCGCGCAGACGACTGTCCAGTGTGCAACGTCGCCTCGCGTAGAAGGATGACTAAAAACCTTGAAACTGAAAAGCCTTTATCTCAGTCACGTGATACCAAAGTCAAAGTTGGTAATTTCAACATAGAGCCGTTATTTTAGTCGCACGATACCAAAGACAAAATTGGTTAATTTGACATCGCGTTCTATAGCAATCACCGGATCTTGGTTCGTAGATATTGTAATGTATAAACTTTCACAGTAGACATGGGACACAGTTTAATGCCATTTACCTTTGCGAATTATATGTTGATTAACTATACATACATATATTGAAGCGATAATTTCTCGCTCATATTTTCTATATAAATATTGTCCACTGAATACAACCAAATTCCTATAAAAAGGCGTTAATATGACGTCGCATTATTGTTTATCTGCTTATACACGTGTCAATCAAACCGATAAGTGCCAAAAATATACTATCTGACTAGGTATATTGGGTATTCCAATAATACCTTAGTTACGAAACTGCGAATAGAAATACCTTATCATGTTGTTGATAGATAGAAATGATAACCATGTTCTTACATATTACTAGTCATAGTCAGATAAAGTAATATTTATAATGAATGACGCCCTTTATAGCCGACGAGCTGTTTGTTACCCTTGGTTTGGTTTTATCGCGTATTACCTGTTTTCTTCATAATTTTGGGATGGAGAGTCTGTAAGTAACTCTGATGTAGGTACTTAAAAGCTATGGTGTAGCAGTTTGGCTTGTAAGAAGTTCGAATAGATTAGTGGCGAGCTATGATGTCGGAATTTTTACAGCGCCTAAAGACTGCCGAAATGATCAAACGATCATTTTACCTGACATAGGTATATCTATTTTCACAAAACTTCAACATTTTTGTTTAAGTAGGATGTCATTCTAAATCCAGGGTTTCAACCCTCACTGGAGTTCACTCCAACCTACTCGAAAGAAAAAAGTGAGTTATTGTACTCGCACTGAGCATATGTTTTATGATATGCAGTCCATTGTTATCAAAGGACGACAAACTAAAGTAAATTTTACCAAAAGATTTAATTTCCGAATTCTTATCTTGAAAATAATATACACTTTCTTACATACAAAGTTATAATATAAGTTCTACCTTTTCTTAGTAACGAAATATCTGTAATTCCCCGATATTCCTCACTTATATCTTAGGAATCATTACTTACGGATTTCCCTGATTGCATCTTATTTACATTGATGGCCAGTTTACATTCAGGAAAATTGATTCGACGATTAGATTAGACCACTGGATTATAACAAAATTTACTCCAGCAGTTTAAAATGCTTACCAAAGACAAATCTCTGGTATATTTCTGGTATATTTTAACTCTTTTCTTCATTTAGAAATAGAGCTTAAGAGAAAAATGAAGACTTTGTTTTGGCTTGTATCTTATTCCTGCAGGATATCAATGAAGAGTGAAAAAGATGAAAGGTAAACCAAACATAGTGAATAGAAGGCATTAAGGGATCTTTGCTCATTATTGGGATACTGAAGGTTAAGTTCAAAGCAACCGGTAATCAACACGTGTCATGGCATTATGTTTAATATTGTTATCGTTTTAATCTGTTAATTGGGTTTTATAGATTACGAGGAACACGGGCCAAGCAGTTATTTGCCATAGTTTGCGATAGTCATGTGGCCATTATGCCAAAGGTCAGTCAAAGAAAATCAACCATTGTTTGCCAATTCTGTTTTGCTCCTTTTACCCCCATACATATTACAGATTATTTTACATAGAAATTTGTGTATTTATTTAAGAAACGGACAATAACGCTTTTGGAAATAATAAAGCAAATACGTAATCAGGACCCTCATTTCTTGTGATTATATTTAATTCATCCAATGAATTAATGGTATAATTTATCTTAGGGATTTTTTAATCTAACTGATTAAGTGCGAGGACTGAGTCTTTATAAAATCGTCGATAAATCTCGTGAAGACCCGTCGCCACCGTTTCCGTGGATGAAAGTAGCAAGTGTGGTATTTCTAGCGGTCAATGAATTCCAGTTAGTCGAGACCGTGAGAAATGACAGGCGCCAGTGAAAATAAGCATAAATACATTGTTAATTAGTACTTCATGAATATAACATGACATTTGGTCGCTTCTTAATTGTACGGTCCGGTGCTGCGGTGGTAATCACCGCCAATTAAGAAATGTTGATGTGAAGTCGACTATGTTAATACGGATTACGGGTTTCGGTAGATGATTATTGTGTTTCTGCGAAATGTTTTCGTGGTTTGACGATTTTGGTTTTAATCGAATAATAATATGGAAATATGTTTTTGTTCATATTTCGTGTATGCTTACTGTGGGATTTTCTAGAATAAAATAAGACAGATCTATTATGAAATATTTGTTTATTTTTTCAAAGCTTCTTGCTTATATTCTAGTTGTATTCATATACGATTGCAATCATCCACCTATCCTAATCTATCTTTCTAACAACGATATCACAGACTTAACTTATACTCTACGCTACAAAGTTATAACTTAAACATTAATATAAATGCTTAAACCGACGCGGAAGACATGAAGTTAGGAATTTAAAAAATAATCGTTACAAAATTAGAACAAAATCTTACTTTATTAAATTAGAAAAACAAAACTTCACCAAGCAAAGAGTAGAAACAAACCATACATCTAAATCAACACACATCGGTTCTAGGAACGTTAATAGTAAACAAACAACAAGTTTAATTGGTTATCACACTGGTCACACGGTCGTTGAGCATGCGAGATCATGAGGAGTAGTGGTGCGGCGGGCGGCCGTCACCAGGGCCGCCACATCGACTGGGCGGAGTCGGGCTCGGAGGCGGGGCTGTGCGGCGGCGAGGGCGGCGCGTACGCGCGCTTCGCCAGGGCCGCTTCCACGTCCACCGCCTCGACGGGCCTCTTCAGCCCTCGCTCCTGCAGCACCGTCCGCTGACCCATGGGCGGCTGCGGCAGCCCGCCCTGGACGCCGGGGTGCGGCGCCACCGGCTGCAGGGGCGTCGGCCGCGCGATCCCGCTCGGCGGCACCGGCTGCGGCTGCGGAGGACTCTCCAACCTCCGGATGCAGTTACTCAAGTGTTGAAGTAACCTCGCACCGGCCTGAGGGTCCACGGGACCTTGCCGCTGCATAGCGTTCGCGGCCAAGGTAGCGTTCGCGATGAACTGTGACACTTCCGTAGCACACTGTGTAAATCCAGCTCGAAAGCGTTCGGCGTAAGACATGTCAGGTTTGAGCACCAATTGTCCTTTTCTTTTGAGGCTGTGGAGATGTCTGACTGTGAGCTCGAGGATGTCTGCCTTTTCCAGTTTGGACACGTTTTCTCCTTCAGCTTGCAGGGCGGTGACCATCAGGTCCTTAAGCTCGTCCAGGCACCTGTTGATGCGTGCTCTCCTCTTCCTCTCGAGCATCGGTTTCATCACTTTTCTATATTGGTAGGTCCTGGAGACCGGCTCCTCGTCAGGCTGCGCGTGCGCCGGCGGGTGGAAGGCGCCGTGCGGAGGCGACATGGTTCGTGTCGGGAGGATCATGTTGTTGCGCGCGCGAGTGTCTGTGAGCGAATGGCGCGCGCGCCGCCCGCCGCGCCGCTTTTATGCGCCCTACGCCGATTGTGGCAAAACGCCCGTGATAAAACTAGGGGTGGCACGGCTTTTGAAAATATTTTACGTGATATTATAAGCATGTCATGTTTTACTAAATATTTAATAATAATATTTTCTTAAATGTTTAATACATAATTCATTAAGTATTTAACTCATAAGAATGGAATGTCTGCGAAACTGGTATACGGAAATATGTCGTTGTTATTTAATCCTGAGCGTGTCAATTGCGTTTCTTATTTATTCTTCATAATAAAAAGTAAAGTTTAAGCCTGTAATGTCCCCGCTGCTGGGTAAAGGCCTCTCATCTCACTGAAGATATCAGTACAGTGAGGAGGATTAGGCGTAATCAACACGCTAGCCTAATGAGGGTTGGTTATCTCGAACCCGAGTCATGTTTGAAAATAACCTAATTAGCTTTGGTTAGTGATACACTCTTGATTAATACATTTATATTATAGCCTTGAATGGAAAATGAAAGTAAAAAATAAATCAAATTCTTAATTTATATTTTTAAGCGAACGAAGATTATAAAGTATTACTTATTATTTAGAGAGTAATATCCAAACAGCTGTTGGTACCGAGGGGTCTCAGCTGATGTCACCTGGCGAGCACGCGTGAGAACTAGCGGCCCCTTCGAGACGGCCCGCACCGTTTGCGCGCGCGCATCGTGACGTCACACCCGCCATTGTATCTTAAGACTCGTGACTATACTGTCATTATTATTACGTATTTGAATTTGGAAACGTAGAAGGACATTATTATTCGATTTTTAAAAAGTGACTAAAAGTGACAAAGTGATTATACTGTGAGTATTAAGAAAATATTCCTTTTTTATTTTTTTATTTAATATGTAGCTTCTTAAATTTTACTATACCATGGAATTTACATAAAACATATTTATTCAATTTATTAAAGCAAAGTAATGGTTTCTAATTTTGTATTATTTTTAGTAATTGTTGTGTGCCAGCCCTAAAGTAGCGGGCGGCTCGGTCTACTGCGATACGAGGCGTGTTATCGCCTCCGTCGGTCACACAGACAGACTGACGAATAAAAATTACTGTTGCACTTACTTTTTACAACCTACCAACCTATTAGTGACCCACTTGGAAAACTGCAAATGTGTGTGGCAGAATTTAATTTACTGCCTGTGACAACTAATGTGCTAAACGTGAGTTACATTACTTTATTTCTAGATATAAATTATTAACTGTAATTTCCAGTCGGAGATTATCCTAAGGAACTATACATCATAGTTAAAAAGTCTTATAAAAACGTTCATCCTAATTAGTCAGTTAAAAACAATAACATCGAGTATCACCTTGCAGAGGTGTGAGTTAGTTCCCAGCACCGCTAGTCGACACCAACCCATTGTGCGACCCAAGCCGCCGTGACGCTACTTACTCCAATTCTGTCTTACGCCGCCAGACTAAACAACGTCGTATCTCACAACGACGCCTTTAGAATCAACCGGTCGTACCACTTCACGCGAACTCTACAGCTAGTTAAGTCGTTTCGACATTGAAGCCGTCCGCGATCGTGATTCAATAAAGTCGTAAGTGTTAGGAGTGAAGTAAGAGATACGCCTTTGTTCGGCGCGGCGGCGGTCCGTGGGAACGCCCGTGCCGCGCGCGTTCCCACACACTCGGCCGGCACAAGCCAACCGATAAATTATCATAATTCCATTGTGACTGAGACGGTACTAAGAAATTTTATACTTCATCAATCGCCGCGTTGAATACATTAGCGCGTGGGCACGCTGAAGTCGCTTTGTGACGTCGCAAGGACATTCCACACCCGTAGGTCGTGTTATTTTTTCTATCACGTGTCGGTTTTATGACAATAGCTATGAAGTCTCGAGCCTACTTGTCATCGGTTTAATATTCCGTGTTAATAATGACGTTATTTAAACCCAAATGTTGGGTTTTTCTGAAACTGAAGTTGATTCTGGCCACGTAGAGGAGCTGCCGAATGCGCTAAATAAATACCTATAGTGCGTGCTTGAAATTTTGCGGTTACATATTAACGGATACACCCACTCGTTTTCCTACTGAATTTGCCCACATGAGATATTAGTCACTTCATAATAATGTTTATAAATATGGTAGATAATTTTTACTTCATGTTTACCTGAACTTGTAAATACAGACGTAGCTGTAATCGCTTACAATGGATGGACGTTAGTATCTTCAAAACAAACAAAAATGGCAATTAGATTCATTGTCACAAGTTTATGGTTAGAAAATAAAACTGTTTATTTGAAATGCCGCCACTTGTGTTCGCAATTTTGTTTCAAATAACTGTACTTAGTTTATGTGTGTTACAATGTAATCGTGGCAGCTTAAAGTTTTGTGAGAAGTAATTCAAAAAATTTAGTGAATTTACAATAAGCATAACTGAGACATTCTCCGGAAGCCGTATTTTAAAACAACGGACGAAACTTTAATAAATAAAATATGTTTTTATTTTTAAAAACATTTTGTTGAAAGTTTGGTATTAATAAGTAATAAGTTTCATTCGAAAATATTACGAAAGCTCAGCTAACAGGGTTGGCCACCAACCCATAAGAACTTGCTCTACGTAAGCTCTAGCATTCCCTTAATTTGTGTTAATTCAGGCCTAAACGGAATGCTGTAAAGATTTATAAAATACAAAGTGACTAGCTTTTAAGATAAAGCTAGGTAGTCACTTTGTATTTATACCTTACCACTTACACGTATTTGACTGCAAAATCTAATTGCTTGCTATAAACAAGAACGAAAAACGAAAGTTATACGACCACTATGTGGCTACTCTACGCAACGCTAGGCGAAGGCTGTCGCGTGTTTACTTTAAATACATAGATTTCAGTCCTTTTTCATAACAAGCTAGAAAAATAATGGTGACTACACATTCGGGAGTAATGAACTTTAAGCCCGCCGTACAAACTTAAAAGTATTGACATTAACAATATCGTATTTTAATCTACAAAGATCAAACATCAAAATCGGTTAATATTTACTTTAAGCACTTGATATGGAAAATATAGTTTATCACGAAGCGGTGTTAAGTAAACAGGTGTGTTTTATTTACGACTATTTCATGTTACATGATAGTATGTATATTAAATAGGGGGAAGCCTAAATCTGCTTTATATGTTAACTAACCGCGCCTCGCGATTCTACTCGTGCTGTACTAGTTTCCGTGGTAATTTTGGGATAAAAATAGCGTATAACCTTTCTTTTGAATGTGATTATTTAGCATTTCAAATCAATTATTCGAATCGGATTGGTAGTTTGTGCTTAGCGAGTTCAAACAAACATAAAATCATACTCTTAAGCTTTATTTTATTAAGTATGGATGTGGGAGAAGTTGCATTGCATATAGTGGTACTTTATCTTGTTAATTAATTGGAGAATTCTGCTTAATTATTCGTGTAACTTAATTAGTCACAGTTTAATAAGGGTGAAAAAGTTTAATCGGAATCGACCCCCATACAAAGCATTTTTCGTAAAATTTTAAGTAAAATATGTAAAATGTATCTCACATGGAAGGATTCTTTCATTCTCATTCACTCACCGATAAACTTGTTACAGTGAGCGTGTACTAGTGTAAATCTGAACACAAATTGCAATCGATTACATTTTTAAATTCCTAATAAGAAGTCTAATGTATTTTAATTGAGTTACGCGTCAATAAATCTAAAAATAATTAACATTTGACGTTTGAAAGCTGCTACTAATTCACACATTAATGTAAAGATAACTACTGCATTATAATTCCATACATATGTCATGCATTATACATAGATACGTTCTAGAATTATAAGAATAAGGGCCAGTTTTAACGCTAAATCTCTAGTTATGGTAGTTTATCTAATCGATAATCCGTTACCATAAACTTTCTATATCCTCGACTTTATCAGCTAACCATCCAACTCTACATAATTTTCACTGGTTCTCAAATAAACCCGAAACGAATATAATAAAGTAATTGATGTTTTTGTTGCTTGAACGCGCTCATCTCAAAAACTACCCGTCTTGTTTTTGTTTTTTCTTAGAGAGCCTCATTCACCGGGTAGGATATAGGCTCGAGAGGCGCTGCTACTCTATAATAAAAATGCATAAAATGCACTTGCAGTAACATTAACTTGTTAAAACTTAGCTGTATGATAATTGATAACAGATATCGAATATCTGTTACTTTAACACAACTTCGCAAAATCGGCTCTCAAGTCATAGGTACTTCATACACCACTCCATAACTCATAACTTGAAAAATATCGAAGAAAAATGTAGTGAGTAGGTATCCGCACCTCCCGCCTACGGCCACGCCTGTACGTTGTTCAAACATCGCTGGCTTGTGTCAACACACACCGTCTACTGTTTACATTCAAGCACCGCTGCCAATTGTCAACCGCGGCGCGCGGGCCGAACGAAGTTATAAATAGAAGGTCATTTTATATGGGTTTTTGCAGGAAAATGGTTTTCACTGTACCATGAAGGTAGTTTACTTAGGTAGGTAGTGAAATAATGAATCTTACTGAGATTAACGTTGAAGTTCTATGAATTTACTATAACTCAGTGGTTCGTGTGATCGACGGCGATTGGCGAATTTCTGCATGAAAATAGAATATAGAATATTAGCTATTTAATTTTGTGTTTTTTTATTACCTCGTTTTTGTTACTGTACAATGGCATGGCACCTCCCTAGACCTATATCATGACAGATAATATATAATTTTAGTCAAATTAAAGTCAAACCCTACGAGTACCGATATGATAATTAACCCGACTTTTTTCGGGAAAGATAGTTTTATTTAATAAGGCTTCATGAGTAGTATACTCATATCTTCATGAGTAGTATACTATATCTTTATATATAAAAATAACGTGTCACGTTGTTTGTCCGCGATGGACTCCTAAACTACTGAACCGATTTTCCATCCTTTAATTTTATATGACAAAACAACGTTTACCGGGCCAGCTAGTACTTCTTCTTCTTCTTCTTCTTCATCGAGAGGATGGTCAGCCTGACGATGTAACGTCTACTATCCGTGGAAAGTAACCAGGACCGACGGTTAAACGTGCGGAGGGCACGTCGCGTCGGTACTTATATATATTGTGTGTAGCCAAAGACAAAAAATCTGAACGTAGGTATGTTACCTTTTGAAACAATCTGCGTAAATAAGTCTGCGCTTTTCCCTGACTTTCCTGTTTATATGTTTGACTGTTTGACCATAAACAACGTTTGTTTTTAAGCTTTGTTAAGAAGAGCAATTGACTGTTCTCCAAGGATAAACAACTCTCCATCTATAGTGTTTTGTTGAGACCGATTATGGTGCGAGTCTTTCGTGTATCGGTATTTGAAAGTAAATAAGAAGAGGTGACACATTTTACAGTACTTTGTGTACACCTTCATAAAATAAATAAAAATATCTGGCAGCTTAAGTAAAGGGTTCATAAAATACATTCAATTTACTTATAAGATCTTTGCGACTATATTTTAAAACATAAAGTAGAGTACGATAAGCCTGTAGGGTATAAAACGGTAATAATTTTCAAGTAAATTATTTGTAATATTTTAACCTAATCGTCACTTGTGATCTGTAAACGATCAATAAAAGGGAGTTATTACCTTCTGAAGGTATTGAGAGGATGTTCCGTCATTATGTACCGCTCGTGGTGTAGTTTGACTAAGCGGTGTTTACTCATCGCGATAATCGGTGTGTCGAAATCATTAGACTACCTAAAGATCTTCGACGAAATAATCCAGACGATTCCGTTATGGTCTGTTACGTTGACGAATAAAAGATTTAAAGAAAACCAGATCAGACAATCTACCGCGCCTTTCTGGGCACGGTAGCACTCTGATACAAATGCTCGCAGATAGTCGTGTCAAGTGTTTCATAGCGAAGAGATAACTTAACTTCGGCCGTTAGTAAGCCGATCGGCCGATCGGTGATCGGTAAATAGACCCTTACCGGTAACCTACGATGGTAGTTTTTCAACATACAAAGACAAGCTTTAATACTGTTTTTATATAAATAAATATTTTCTAGTAAGTAACAAGTACATTTAACAAACCTTCTAGAATAATTCACCAATCGGGAGATAGGTTATAAAGAAAGACAGTGAAACTTCGCCAGCGCTACGATCATTTTGTAGCCGAGTCAATATTTCTCATAGACGCCTTGAAGCGTGAAACTAACGGGCGGGATCCATCTCGAAACATAAAACTGATTGTGCACTCAATCTGATCAACAAATTTCAGCTCCAACCTTGTGTACTGCCTTACAGCTACTAGTGTTACTCGATTCAGTTAGTTTTAGGAAAGAGAAGGTATTGAATCTTTAATTGTAACTACGTTTGTCAACACACACACACTCACATATAAACACATTTTGTCTCTTATTTTAAATTGTAACTATTGTAAACGTAGTTGCACTTCATCTATCTATCTAAATGCAATGTGTGATGGAGATAACTCTATTAGCGAAGCCTACCTTCATCCAAAAATCGACGCCTAACATATTAACAACAAACACAAAATATAACACGCGTTTGCGTGTGTTTGCTTCTTATCTTTAACGTGACTGAAACCTCGTCTTTACTACATTATGTACAATATTGTCAATTTTGCTAATATATTTATAATCAATAAATATTATTGAATTATAATCGGTCTCTTATCAAAGGCCGTATGATGAAACGATTCGTTGATAAAATGTAATATTTTATACGAGACAAGGGCGTCACTACGCCTCTAACTTTGGAACCGCTATACGAGATCTAATCACGTTATCTCGTGCTCGTACACTTTTACTCTGATGTCTGCGAGTCCCACAGCTTACCATCTCTAGGCATCAAACTCTCTAAAAACGCTAGATCTAACATTGAGACGTCGAACACGCTTGCTCGAAGATTTACGAGACCTAACAATCATTAGCTCTATAGTGTGAAACAATAGATGAATGTTTTAGCTCACTGCGATTGTTAAGGAACGTGCAGCTTGGAAGGGAACAAGTCGGAGGTCCTTAGGCGGTCTAAAAACTAACTTACTTTTATACAAATCCAGGCCAGTCCTGTGCAGGTATATCTGACAACATATGTCTGCCTTCAGTTCTTAAGGTATACGGACACCTTGCATACGTACTTACCCTGCAACATGAACTGAATATGTTGGTCGATGATAAAATTGAAACATAGATTATGATTGGTAGGTATTAGATACATAATCTCAAAGACTTTATACCAACATCTACTGAGTCGCGGTGACTTTACAAACTTAACTAATTTTCATGATGTTTTGCACTTCCAATTTTCTTTATATAATCAAGAGTAAAAACAAGCAATCAAAAGTAAAAACGAATAGGTAATGATAATTGTTATAATTCGCCACCTGAAGGCACGTATGAATTACTTTTTTACATAACAGGATATAAGTAAATAATTATGTACTAGGTACTATCAATGCCCCGCGATTTTACCCGCGTTGTACCCGTTGCCTGGGGAATTCCGAGACGAAGATTGTCTATAACCTTGTCATTGAATGTGGCTATCTATTACAAAAATAATTATTCAAATCGGACTGGTAATTCTCGAGATTAGCTCGAACATACAAACAAACTTACAAATTTTAACTCTTTATAATATTAGTATAGATCTAGGTGTATGTTATTTAAGTAAATAAGAAGTCAATATTGTGTTTCTTATTATCTCTTATTTACTAGACGAGTTTAAACAAGGTAAAAACCGAAACAACAACTCGCTTTATTCCGAATGACATATAAGTATACTCGTAGTAACACGATTTCTCGTTAATCACTTTATCGAACATCTCGTTCGTATTTTAATTAAAAATGGAACTACTATTTACAATACAGTTATTGCCAATACATGTACATTTTCCCCGAGGCAAAGCTACTGTTCGAAGGTCGTAAATTCGATTCGAATTTAATAACTTTAGTAGGGGATCTTACAGGATTGTCTTTAATTTAAGCCTTTGCGAATTTCGGTGTCCGATGTCGAAAGTCGAAAACTGTAAATGTTAGAAAAAGTGAGTTAAACCGGTTGCCATCATATTATGACACTGAGTACAATGTCAACGACCAAAGTTGCAAGTTCAAGAATTAGGTACCTGTTTTTTTAAGTTAATGTATGTTTATGAAATAAAAAAGAGGTCACGTTGTTCTTTTTTAATAAAATTAGTTTCAGTTGCTTTTGTGACGTCATCGTCATTTGTTTTACAGAATTATTTTTTGGAAACTTTTAGATAACTTTATTAGAAGGTTTCGTGTTGTTTCAAACAAGTGTATTATTATTTAGTGCGTGGAAAGCTCTCCGCTAACGTCCGGAAGCTTCTTTTACATATTTTTCTTGTATCTTTTACCAACTCTGAAAAAAAAGTTTAAAGACTACTCGGTCTTCTGTGACCACGGTTCCTGTAAAGGGGCCGAAACGTCAGATAAAAATGTTAAATAAAAGCGAAATCCGTTAACGTAGTTTCAATTCAAGACTACCTTTCTTTCCTAATTCTTACGAAAACAGACAAAATAATAAAAAACAATTCATACAGGAACGTAAGGCCTAAACTAATACGTATTAGTATCTAGGTTAATCTCATAGCACTTTAAGTACCACACAATTTCAAAACAGATCAAGATTCTCACTTCAATACTATTACAAACATAAAATACAAATTATAATAATATTAAGAGAAAATGAGATCATCGGCTAATGTTTAGTCAAAACAGACATTCAATACCAATAATAAAGCGTAAAGTATAAAAATGTTAAATAGAGTCATGTACGTAATCTGTAACGAAGTGTGTCCAACTATACCTATTTGCGCGTTAAAGCGAACAGATATGGTAATACGATGATTGTACAACACCTTTTATTGTTCGAATTATCCTTTACAATATGGTACGATATTTAATTCGAGTCGGAACGTATTTCTGTAAGTATCAGCTAGCTGGATATATTGTAGAGATGTTTGTCGGTTTGTTTCAAACACATTAATATTTTTACTATATTTTCCTTTGATAAGGTCTCTCTTCTATCTTCTATCTTTCACGATTAACAGAAGAGGTTTGTATATGTTAATCCTTTTTTTAGAAATCCTCAGAATAAATTCTTTTTATTGGAATAATTAGGAAAAGCTGTGGTTCAATTTTATAGAGGATTACAAAATGGCCCGACCGCTATAAGAGGTAACATAACATAGGTACATCAATAACAACATACAAATTGAAAACTTCCCCCTACTTTTTGATGTTAGGTAAATTCGTGATCTTTACTTGATGTAATTATCAAATAAATAATTTTATCTACCAAGCAATGTCCTATTTACTCACTTAATACCCATGCCATTCAATTTATTTTCGCAGTAGAGTTTGAGTTTACTTTGCAAACATTGATCTAGAAATTAATTTGCTTAATAAATTAGTATAAGTTAATGATTGCCTCATTAATTAGTATACGTTATTGAAAGACAATTATGGATCCTATTTCAAATCGATATTTGATCAGTTAAGAGAAAATTAAATTTTGAACAAGAGAACGTACACTCTATTAACTGATGATGTTTGCTAATGCCACAATTACAATTCTGCGTTCGCGTAATGCGATTAACGAACATGTTACAGTCTCCTTATTAGAGCACCGAACGAGCGCCGTATTCACATTAATATGTCGACTATCGTAATCTCTACAAAGTATGTTGCATGCGACGAACGACTTACTGTAATCACTAAAATTTTTCATTATTTAAGCAATAAAATTTAAATAAAATGATTGTTTTAGTAGATATAGTACAAATCATACACCTACAAATCATTAGTATATAAAATAATCTTACTTAATATTTATTCAATAACACCTCATAATATATATTGTCCTCATAAATAACCCGGAAAAGTGGGCCCACATCACATCTCAGTGGGTCCCCGAAGGCGGGCGACGTCGAGGTCGACCGAGGAAGCGTTGGCGGGACGATCTCATCGCCTTTAACAGCGATTGGTGGGTGCTCGCAAAGGACAGGGAGGGTTGGCGATGTTTGGGGGAGACCTTTGCCCAGCAGTGGGACAATATAGGTTAATAAAAAAAAAAAAAAATAATATATATTGAAAAATCGTGTCATTATTACTCATTATATAATTCACTTGATCGTTTTAATTAGATAATTTACCTTAACATAAAGTATTATATTAAAGTAAATGTTTACCCGGAATTAATGGAATGATATCTCTTATATATGGTCTTCTTATAAAGCTCATTTTGAGATGAACAAAAGTATTAATGGACCGGCCATGATTATTATTTGTTAGTAACACTGTAAATAATATGGTTATCCCCCTTCGTGGGTGATAGAAGGGTAGGAATATATTCATCGCCCAAAACCATAGACAAAGCCTAGTATAGAGTAACATTTCTCAATTCTCGTTGACAACCGTATTCTAGAATTGAGTTATCAAGCAGTAATGTGATTTAAATTAGCCCCATTGACACCTGTACCTTCATCTCCATATTCCACAAGAACCATACGTGACTTATTGCAAGTCGCTTCACCCGTGAATAAAGTACGAACAAATTGGTTTTTTGTGCGAATTGTTGTATTAACTTCTTGGAGAGGTGGCGTGGATAATGTAATTGTAATCAAATGAAGTGTATGTAGTGGTTGTTTTTGAAGGTTTGATGTTTACGTGTTGGTTAGAGAGAATTGTTTCATTATTAACCTTGATTATATCTATATGAGTTTTAGACCATCTAAAGGCCTTTGATATGGTCTAACGATTGAAACAAGCGGGACAGATGATTAACATGCCTTGTGCATCAAGATAGAAGTACCATTAGTGGCCTCGAATCTGAATTTTGGCCGAAATGTACGTTGCTGTACGTTGCAAACGTTGTTGCGGACGTTGTATGTCACGAACGCCATTTTCCTACTGAAATCGACAAATCTATCTACTTACTCACTCGTTTATATCTTGCTGAATACAAAAATAACACTGACAAGATAAACCAGACAATTTTATCAAGACATCTTATTTTTGCGCAAATAAATATAGATTGATCATGATTTCTTCACGTCAACGATGTATCATTTAGTACAATCAGGTTCAAATATTATTTTTTGTTGTTCCCAGAGCTTAAATTTGATCGCACACGGTAAAACAAACCAGGCACTTAGTTGAGGTTTTGAGATATAGTAATGAGGTAGGTATATTTTCTGCAGTATTTTGGGGCCTACCTCAGAAATTGGTAATTAGTATGTCCTTAGTAATTAGGTTATACCGTATAACATTATTTATTTGACGTCAAGGGTTTGATGTTTGGACTGTGTTACGGACTAACTTATATAAAATTCTCGTGTCACAGTGTTCGTTCGCGTACTCCTCCGAAACGGCTCGACCGATTCTCATGAAATTTTGTGAGCATATTGAGTAGGTCTGAGAATCGGCCAACATCTATTTTTCATCTCGAAATTCCCGCGGGAACGGGTAAAACGCGGGTGAAACCGCGGGGCGCAGCTAGTAAACACTATAATTATGTATAACAAAATCACTATTTTAAAGTGTTTTGTCTCTTTCGCTCAATTAGCTCAAAAGATTTATAGTATTCAGGATAGACTACAACCTTAACTAACAAATACGTATATCGAACTATAAATGTAAACCATAGTCACACGAATCGGTAATACACAATTTGTTTGTACACTTGTACATATTGCACTAAATAAAGGTACTTATTTTGTTACACTCGTACCGTATGCGCTGTATCTAAGTAGAAAACGTAATGAAATCACGTCTCCCTATATCTTTACGACACGCTAAACTGTATGTTATTGAATTTAACGATCGTTTAACTGCTTATTTTACGATCTTTCATTTATTTCAATGCATAATCCATCTGTGTAAGACAATTGGACTGAATTCTAAAATGGCGGCAGCGGATGATGAGTAAGAAACAATTTGCTTTGATTTGAATAAGGTTTATTCAATTGTAATTGGTTTGTATAGTTCAATGGGTTTATGTTGCTGTGATTGGTTTAAACGGTTGTTAGAATTAGAGTACGCTTGTTATGGTTTGTCGGGCGACTGTTCCAGCGACTTCCGATTTGATTGTACCTGTGCTGCACAGCAGTAGAGTTCCTTCAAACAACCTTAATGAGGTTAGCAGAGGAACAATTATACCGGTAATGTACTCGAATCTTCTATACCTATGTATATCTTTTAAATTTTGCTCCTCACAGTATGTTACGTATAGGCAAAATTAATCTTATAACTATCTATTCCTAGTAATCTATATCTAGTCATCAATCATATTTATTTTAGACTAGCAGCGCCCCGCGGTTTTATCCGCGTTGTGCCCGTTCCCGTGGGAATTTCGGGAATTGTTATACATATAAACCTTCTTCTTGAATCACTCTATATATTAAAAAAATCGCGTCAAAAGCCATGCAGTTGTATTTGAGTTTATCGCGAACAGACAGACGTGGCCGGGGACCGTGTTTTTAAATATGTAGTGAATAAACTATAATAATATGTAAGTTTAAATGTAATGATTTCGTTTTTTATTCGATTTTATCACATCTCTACTTTAAGAATTCCCCTGCATACAGACATTTTAGTTACATGATTCAGAACAATTATCAAATGAAGCAGTGATACCGGGTGGTCCATTACAAAACATTTAAAAAGAAATCAATTATACGAACTTAAGCACCTGTTTACAAAACATTGTTATTAATCGGTTACGTTAACATGTATTCGAGTCACAGGAAGTCGATATTTCATAAGCCTAAGGCTCATTTACATTATTCGGAGACCAAATTGAACAACATAGACTCTAATTAATTAACGTATTAAAGGCTTTATATGTGTTCGATATTTGAAATTGTGTATGTAAATATAAATGTAGGTTTCCGTTCAATTCAAATGGAACCGCATTAATTAGACAAGTAGACAAGATGTAATCGTTTCGAATTTTGTTTCATTGTCTACTATCAAAAGGTACCTTAGGGAATGTCATGTGGTTATGATATACTCACGTACAGTAGACAAATAAAAAGAATTTAAAACTTCAGCCACTGACTTGTCTAGGTCGATTGATAGAAAATATTCTCTTATGCTGAGGATACACGGCGACACTGACACTCATCACAAATGTCGACACTAGTGTAGATTGCGTCCTCATGGTAAGCAATTTTTTGTGTCGACATCGGTGTAAACATTTTAATGTCCCGGTTATGTGTGGTTAGCTGTCTACACGGAGACACTGCAATTCAGTGTGGTACATTTCCTCGCCATGAACATTTGGTCGGTTATTGGTCTAGCTAAAAATTTCGCGCAAGTTCGAAATTCGCGACACTTGTGTCGGACACTGCGCACGACCTGTCTCCACGGCTGCAACACAGACACCGACCGACATTGCCACAACAACTGCAACTAAGTGTCGCGGCAGTGGACACACACAGACATTCGATGTATACATTGAGTGTCTAATGTCAAGTGTCGCCGTGTGTCCTCAGCAACACATAGTAAAGACTTATTAAGAACAATTGGATCTTTCAAACAAAATCTTTATCAAAATCAGTTCGTCCTTTTGACAGACGATGTCACACACACAAATTTTGCTAGCATTAAACACCGAGACTCAAATCGGCTAATTCATCCTTAATTAAATTTATTTATTTTTATTTTATAAATACCTAATTATACCTACTTTTACGTTTTATTGATACTAATTAGTTACGTTATCAATAGTTATTAAAAGTAATTACATAGATTACTGAAATGTGTTTTTCAAATCGTGGTAGTAAAGATAAGCAAGCGCGTGCAAAACATTTATCACTCTTTGACTTGGTATTATAAAATAGGTTTGTACAGGAGAAGGCATTATTTCTTGTTCATCGGCTTCATATTCACACATATTGACACGTTGTATGTCACAGTCTACTTATATGAAGTTTGTCATACCGATTCAACTAAACACAAACTTTATGCAACAATTTTCTTACTGGTAGCATAATAATAATTATCTTCCTGGTTGATTTCAACCACAGGCGACTGTTTAATTCAGTCTGTTCGACGGGTAGCATAACAGACCGCTCCAAAAAACTGAAATAAGTCGACTCTCTCTTCTCTCTCTTCATCTCTCTTCACAAGTCGATGAGTAAGACATTTTGCCCATACCTGTATTACCATGCATTTTTATTTTCTTTAAGTTTTTAGAGTTTTGAAATCTATGCAAATAAAACATCTTCGTGTCTGTGAAAGTACTTGTATGGTACTTATGGCAAAAATGCATTTTGTCTTGTCTGTTTGTTGGATAATCTCTCAAACGGCTTGACCGATTTTGGTAGGACTTTCTCTGGCTGATAGGCTATGAAGACGCCTTACTTTTTATCGGAAACCGAACTGACTAGTTGTTCCATCCCCATGGAACGTTTCTCCTTGGCCTAAAGTCTTAAGACAACGTTTGAAATCTAACATGTTTGAACTCGCCAGCTCATATCTCGCCAACCTGTTCATATAGGAAACTCGAGACAACTATTAGTAAAATAAATAGATGAGAGGAAAAGGATAAAAGTTTGAAAATGAAAACAGTACACTAACTAACGCGATATAGACTCGTTTCATTTAGTATAATAAGTGCAAATCGTGCGAGTTCAAAAAAATATAGTACAAATATACCTAGTTTAAGGGTCAACACTGCGTTAGGCGTGCGCACGCTGCAGTTCCATACAAAAGTGAAATGACGCGGGCGCCCGCGGCGTATTGCTTCATACAAAAGTGAACCGTAGCGTGCGCCCGTCGCGTGCTGTGTCATACAAAAGTGAACCGACGGGCGCACGCTTAACGCAGTGTTGACCCTAGGAGATAAATAAACAAAAAATAAAACTCTTCTGCTTTATCAGCCGGGACTATCCCACTGCCAGGCAGACAGATCCAGGTACACAGATAAAAAAATCTTAGATACCTTCACAAGATTCTCGGTCACCTTTAAAAGCCAAAAAGAAAGTAAATCTTGTCCATTTACCCGTTTAGGAGGTGTGATGTGAGACGTGATGAGATTTGGAAGAGACGCATTCGGCACCCGGTTTTTCATTCCGAAATTCCAACTGAGACAGGTTCATTGCTGGTAAAACTGAAGGCGCTGGTAGTTCAAATTGGTAATTTAAAATGATTCGGGACATAAAACTTAAATCCCTGTATTATTACTAATTTACTATTTACTCTGGTAACAACAAGGGTAGGCCACTAATCAATTCGAAATGAATCAACTATTTAATATAAAGAGTGGATTATTTTAATGCCACCTAATGCGAAAAATCACGAAATTTAAAGTTAGAAAATTAGAAGTACATACATAATAGAGTACTCTCCAGGTAGCAGGTCAGGACTAAATACAAACCAATTTTTCTACTGACATATTCGCAAAAGATGGGCTAAAAATATCACACCACATAGTGCGTAACCACGTCGTATTCATTACAAATAAATGACCACTAACTAACCAATACAGTTTACCACTTCGTAATAGCCACTATAACATCAATAAATCTCAAGAACAACAGGAATTCCCCGAAGAGCGTCTGTTTTCAGTCGTCTCGCCGCTCGCATCCGCTTTGAATGTGGGAAACTCGGACAGGTGATACTTTCAATCACTACTTACTAGTGAATTGATCAGCCTTCAAATCGATTCAGTTAGTGGTGATAATGCTTAACCTGTACTGATATCTCCAGTGAGATGAGAGGCCTTTGCCATAACAGGCTAATACTTTTACTTTTTTAGTGAAGATTTTAGGTGGAAATGGTATAAAGATGTATGATGTATAATGGTATGGACTTTAATGTAGCTGTGGGAGTAGAGGTGTCACGGATGCAGCGATGGCTGCTCGCTATTTGATTAAAAAAAGAACGTAATGATATAATCTATAGTGTGACGGTAGTGTGAAATTAAATATTCTTTATCTTTAGACTTGTTAACTTGAACGTCAACGAACGTATTAATTTTGAAAAAGATATACATTAGATTTCCGATATACATGTGTATGTATATATACTAAAAAAGATACGAATTACTCAGTTGCCAGGAAATCTGTGTAGATTTCCTGGCAACTGAGTAATTCGTATTTTTATTAGTATATATGCCCCGAAACCTATGAAAGGCTTCAGTAAATGATATTAAAACCACTTCCACTTTCTTCGACATTGAAATTTGCCCAAAGTGGAAACTTCACACCGCATCAGGTTACATAAAGCCTGATAAATGTTCTTCCTTGTTTTTGCATACGAGTTTCAAGTCTTGATTTTTAATTTAACAGTACTGGTTTACCGGAATGCCTAAAATCACTGTGTTACTATTAATCATTATGTTACTATTCATGTTTATCGTAACAAAAATAATAATATAAGTGTTGATAATACGACTATTAATGCATAACGTACCTAATTCCTGTGCCTATAGTATCGTCACGATATGGAATTGGATTAGAAATAAAGGTTATCCTCATTTTAGCACATTTTTCCTTATCCCTTACATTACGGGGGTTTTTAAGTAATTTTACTGTTTTGATAACAATTTCACGTATTTTACAATCATTTCACCATCATACATTGGTCATAGATCTAAAATCGCAGACTGAAGTGCTTACTGCGTTCTACATTTTAGGATCAAGTAATCAATGTTCAAATTTATGGCAAAATGGAGTGATATCTTTAAAAAAATTAAAGCACTTTATTATTTACATTCTTAAGATGTACGAGATAGATGTTTAATATACAATAAAAGTTAGTACATAATAGTCTAAGTATATAATTAGCCGGCCACGTGTGCTGGCGAGGGGAGACCGTGGGAACTCTTCCCTCGGGAGATCGCGTTATACAACCGACTATGTTGTTTCTTGAGCACATGCCAGCACACCGATACGCTGCTATGGATAAGACTTTGTTAGAATTGGGTAACTGACGGTCCAAATAGCTTCTCGGCAATCTCAATTAATCAAAAACCTATCTATATATGCTAGCAATCGAAATAAAATCAAGCATAAATTTTAAATAGCTATCGGCAATCTTAATGAATTTAAAAAAGAACTTTATTTATTAGTAATTGGTGGAAAATCAGAATTGACATTGTTTGTAGCTTTAAGTCAAATTGAAGTTTCTGTAAGCCGTCAAAATATGACATTTGGGCTTTATGTATGTATATGAGATCGTTGGTCTCTACCAATTTGTGTTGTTGCTTGGTGTTTGGGACTGGTCTCTGTAGTAATTTGATCCTCAATGAAACTAAAAAGGACAAGTATGATGACACCAAAACCATGTCTTAAGATGAAGTAATTAACTCGTTACCTACAACTAATCAACGTCTAAAAACGTGATGAACGTTCGTTTATCCTAATGAATATAAAATTGCTTATTAAATACGCAGTAAGCCGAGTCAGTTCTGCTGAATAGTATGAAAATTGCTTAATATTCATGTCGCGGTTCAAGGTTCACACGGTTTTGAAACTGTTTGTTTGTTTATATTAACGCTCTTGTTAGCGACGTAATAAGTTGACATATTTAAACATGTATCATAACTTAATGATGTTTATTTACGATATGTTTACGGAAGACATATGTACATATTGTTTACCTACCTAACCTACCTAATGCGAATACTGTCAAGTTTTGAGTGAGGCGAAATGTCAAAATATTACTATGAATACTTGATACTCCAAATTATTTCTGAGTAAAGGTATGTTTGTGGTAGCTACCGCAGCAGCAAGCAGCAACTGTCGACCGCAAGCAGCACTACTAGTTTCTATGAATCTGTACGGAATTTCGAGCGCACAATACTGCTGCTTGCGGTCGCTACTGAAAGCAGTCCTCAATTATTTCATACCTAAAATTTTAGTCTCAATAATTCTAATACTAAGTCGGTTATCCACAGTATCCTTTCGTTACTCCCGTTCGCCTCAATACGTGTCCCGCATAAAAGGAAGATTCGCCATCTGCCACTCAACGTTTTGTACCGAATCCGAGCCAACAAATAAACTTTCAATAATTATCTCTATCCCCTACCGAATAAGGACTAAAATGGTTAGTGCTTTAGATATTTGGATAGTCTTTTTATGAACAATATTGTATTGAATTAAAGGAATTGGGTCAGTTAATTGGTTTATGACCGTTTTAATTACTAGATTTTGTTTACATCAAAGTTTACAACTGCCGGTTAATGATACTATGTCTAACGTAATAATCTTCTTAGAACATGAGATTAATTTATCAGTACTCGTATAGTTTTTTGTCTCTTAACTTGATCTTTATTAAAAAAGAAATTTCTTTTAAAATCTTTCATATCTATTATCTGCGCCGATTCGGACTTATAGTTGCGTGAGTAAAGTAGCATGTACTGTCCCACCGCTGGGCAAGGGCTCTCGGTAAACTGAAATTTTTAACCTTATAGGTACGTGCAAGTCGATAGATTTCAAAGTGAAAATAAAAATGGAATCTTATTCAAAGTTTAGTTTTTCCTATAGTGCTTATCTTTTACTATTTTATGATAATATAAACCAGTGACTAATTTGACTGTTCCTACTTTAATTCATATTAGTTTTAACTTCATACTTTGTATACGACCTTGAGAAGAGGTAGAGTTCTGGACGAGCATCTCAACGATAAATGAATTAAAAAATGTATCGTGAATCCGATCCCAACTTCAACCGAAAATGTATATAGGTAAGTACATATATGTATAGTATACATAATAAGTACTAAAAATTGGCATCATCACTTCTCATATTCTATTATGAAAAAAAAAGAATAAGTACCTACCTATGTATAATTAATATATCAATGTTATGAAAGAGACAATGACAACGATGTGAAATCAAAAGCGTCTTTATCCCGCTTAGCTTAAAGATTTGCCAATATATTACTCCCCTACTAATATTTGCCAATATAATCACTTAATTAAGCCCACGTTACGGCACCCCATCTACCGTTACAAAACAAATAACTTCTAAAAGTTTTTGTTATAGGTAATTGCCGTTGTTATACATTGACCGAAAAATGAGGCTCTCAATAACATGTCCAGGTCCCTTAGACCGCGACCCACGTGTCTCGTATAAAGAACTATTATTACCAAGTCGAGTAGGTAGCACCGTGCGCGATCATAATTGTATTAATCATTCAGCGCGACCGGCAGACGTCGATTTTCTTCAACAAAGTGCTCTTGTTTGTTTTTTTCGTAAGGAAGTCGGCCGAAGGTGAACCGTGGGAACGTCGGGCGGGTGCACTTCCCAAAACATCGACGCACGGCAGCGAGCCCGACATGCGCCGGAGTGAACGAGGCAAAACATCCGTCAGACGCAACGAGAGCGACAAGGATAACGAATATGACGTGTGCGCGCCAAGCGACAGCACACAATCGCGTGATCTTCTACAAGAAATAATAAAACGGCAATAAAAGAAACACGAGACAACGGTAACGTTAGCAGCGCGTGTGAGCGGGACGGCGCGCGCGGCTCGGTGGCGAAGGTTGCGCGCGCGCCTCGCTCGAGCCCGCGACGCCGCGCTCGAATTCAAAGATCAATGATCGATGCGATAAGAGAGAGACGCGCGACAAGCTTACGTAAACGTGCGAAAGAGAGGGAACGAAAAAGCTTCAGTAAACGATAAGGACAGCGATATTGAGTGGCTCGTGGTGTTTTCAGTGCACGAGCTTAATATTTTGACAAATTAGGTAAATGTTCTGTATGAAGGTTAAATCAAAATTGGTTTAAATTGTAAATACATATTAAATTATCAAATATTATGGAAAATTAAGTAGATAAGGTTAATTATAACTAACTAATTACCTAAGTAAATAGGTATTTCAATAGTTTACAATACATTAAATTAATTCAGGGAAAACTACAAATACTCGTACAACTCAGGTTTCATTCAGGTGGATTAATTTATCGGAAGTCCAGAACTTTCCTACAATTTTCTAGCGACTGAAATCGGAAACATGCCACACCAGCGCCGCTGCGGCAACTTTTAGAAACATATTTAGTTCGCTACTTTTGTAACAGATGGCGTTAGCAGTATTATGTGCAATAATTTGCACAATTTTTTTAAGGCTATGAAAAATATATTTATAGAAAATAAGAACGTAGGTAAGAATATAACTGTTTATTAAAACGTATTACTGGCAGGAAATGGAACAAATAATATTTAAATATGAAGCTTTTACTTGTACATGTTTGGTTCTTTTTATTTTAATGACGGTCACCTTTTTCTCTTTGAATTTAGATACCACTCAACCCACACAAAGTTGTATGTATTGAAATTAAATTATCATATTATCAGTAATCGTTCAGAATACGTTAATGGAGATCTTAGTTAATACGATTAATTTGAACTATCTTTAATATGCATATCGGAGTTATCCGGACAGGAATTACATGTTGTCAATTAGGTTTATTAATACTCGTTTGAAGCCCGATAATTATATTTATTAAACGTAGGAAATGATGTCTATGATATTGCAATCTATTAGTTAACTCTCGACGATAAATGTCATCGCATGAAAAATATATCCGTTTCAACATGTCATTATGATTACAGATTTCCTTATCCTGCTTAAGTGATTGAGAAAGATGCAATTTATATTAATTTTATGTATTATTAAATTACATTGACGTCATATTAAATGATGTTAAATCGTTTATTTAAAAAATATATCATAGGAAGGAAAGCATAAACAATAAAGAAATATCTTTCGTTTATTCCATTTTCAAAATCTATTATCGATTGCCATTGTTTTCCTATTCAGTATTCCAAATGAGTGCTAAACGTTTATCACGTAATTAATTCAAAATTCAAATTCGAAATAGACGTTAGGAAGGCGTGCCGATTTGTCCATGGGACGAAACAAAGATTTCTATTGGTTGCGCCGGAACCAATCACGGCCGGAGGCTGGCCTAGGCGTGATGCGGTTTTCCGCAAATAAACATTAAAGAAAATTAGAGTATGATATTACGTTTTGTTAAATCTTATAAGAATACTAAGTACTGAATATGTTTGAATAAGAGTATGTAAAGGGAAGCAGTGCTATTTGCTGTGAGAATAATGGGTTGTGGATAATGTACCAGAAAAGCTCAGATTAATTGAAAACTTTCTATTAGAGAGTTTAAAAATATGTGATCCTAATATAACACCATGATGCAATGCACTAAGTATTAATAGTAGTTTATGCAACTGTCATATAAAGAAGGGTATTAAAACACGAGTGTGAGTTTATGAAACGAGCGCAGCGAGTTTCATAATAGTAACGAGTGTTTTAATACCCGTGTTATATGCAGTTGCATACACTACTTTATCTTCACTAATGCAATTAATCAAACAAAATTTTAAAAACAAAACACATTGCGAAACATTAAATTCACACGTACGTGTATTGTCACAGTGCACTTGCCGCCATTAAAATCTAACCATTGAGAGCGCAGCTGCGCGCGCAGGGCCGCAGGGCGCGCGCCGCGCAGGCCGCGATGTTATAATGAGATTTTACGATATCGGTGTGGATATTATAACATCATGTGCAATTGCTTAAGTTGAGTGTTTTAGTTGTCTGCGCTATAACAGTAGTAATTATAAGTCAAGTATTGGAAACATAAGTAGAATGTTACAACATTAGTGTAGATAAAAATGTTTTAAAAAACTAGCAAATATTTATATGACAAAATTTTCGAAAATGAAAATTTTGTTACTTAATGTTACAAAACACTACTTAACAACCACAGCTCAACAACCCACTTAAAACTTCTCAATCACAAAAAACACCTCAATAGTTTGTAATTAAACCTTTCCGTATAAGGAATTGAAATACGAATAAATTCCATTCCAATATTCGATACTATACTTTCATCCCCAACTCCAATATTAATGTTTGAAAAGAAACTCGATACAATTTTGAACAATACAATAGCGCACCTGTGACCGATTGTGCGACACGTTACACTTGTCAACCGTACTTTTAAGGGGTGCCATGTAAAAACAGAGTGACTTTGACTAGCAAATTCGAAAAACCCTGAAATTAAAGTTTTGAAATACACCGTGGATGTTTTAACACAGATTGTTTTTTATAATATTTTGTATAAAAAACGATAATTAAACCATTTTTTTTTAACTTTTCCATTATCAAAATTATTGCGCCATATAAAAGACATCAACGCGTGACGTTCAAATTAAATCGTTAGATTGTCACTATCTTTCACTTAACAAACATAAGTTAAGTAACAAATGTCAATGTCACTAAGCAAGTGACAAAAGCTGCTTCTTAAACAAATGACTATCAACGCTAACACATCTTCACTCGAACGCAGCTAAATTCACAATCTAGTTAAGTGACTCAAAGTGATAAAAGTAATTCAAATTCAAATTCAAATTTATTTATTTGCCATAATGTACCTAAATACATCACACCTAACTGTAATATAAGAACCGCTTTGCTTCAATTTGCTTTCTGTCACTAAACAAGTGACAAAATTTGATTCAATAAACAAATGACTATCAATGCTAAAACATTTTAACTCGAATACAACAAAATATAGTAAAGTGACTCGAAGTAATAAAATTGATGATGAGTCGGTCGTAAGCATAATATGCTCTATAGACTCGCTCTGCTATCTTTCGCTTTCTGACAATAAACAAGTGACAAGAACGACTGTCACCAATCAAGTGACAAAATCTGTTTGCATAAACAAATGACTACCACCGCTAAAACATTTTAACATGAACAAAATTCACTGTAACACCATTATGAAGAACAACCGTAGGCGTCGTTATTTGACATCGCGAATAAAAATGAATAACGTTGCCCGCGAAATTACATCGAAAGTGGTTGATTTAAAATTCATACAAAAAGGTTAAATAAGGTGAATAAAAAATATGTTTACGTTTTACCGTGGGAGAGCCGCGCAGGTGTGACATAGGGCACAGACGCTTGAGACACGGCTTTTTATCGCCTTCAAGGTCCTGGCGCACTAGTCCGTAACGTTTGTTTACTGATAAGCTCGCGAAAAGAAGTTATGAAAATATTTGAATTATGTATTAGATGGCGTATGAACATTTAGGTACCTATAATTATAAAGTGAACATCTGATTCATCCCACTGTATTGTTTTTAACTCAAAATTAAAACTAGTTGTCAAAGTAGTCAAAGTTATTAGCCTGTAATATCACACTGCTTAAAGGCGTAATAAATAAGTAATACACGTAATCACCAGGCTTTAAGTAGAAACAGGTAGGATATAACACTTTATTATTTGTTTATTTTATTTTGTAATATGTATGATCAAAGTGTTCGAAGTAGTACACAACCTCCTTTACATCATCTTAATTGTATCGGCTGTACGGATCACGCGAGCAGAAAACAAGCTCGTTATAACTGTTCGCCTTAATTGATTTCAGTCCAATATTGTTTTATTGCGATACAATTTTTTAGTGACATTTTATTACCAGTTATTGTATTAGATTGGTTAATGTTATTATTTTTCTTTGAATATTGAAATAAGGTTCTATATTTTTAGCTAATTTGTGGTAATCTAGTTTTTATCGACTTATTTCGGTGAGGAGAATCCATAATATTACGGACTACTTCGGACTACATATTTTTTAAACACACACGATTCGCGCCTTTTCATCCAGTCCAGTTATCCCTTGACCACGAGTGGTGTTTGATTGAATAAGATATATTCTCCCGATAAAGTTCGGGTTCATTGAGTATCGACATACTTCGGGCTACTTCAATCACAAAATTCATCTTCAGGGTAGATTATCAACTGACTTGATAATTATAGAATTGTCGCTCGTCGAATCAGATCGAGTACCGTATTCTTTACTTTGTTGCGTCCACCGCATGTTGTGAGAAACGAACAACTTAACGCGGTTTCCCAGCAGTGGGACTTGATAGTGTAATCACTTTTAATTACAGATGAATAATAAAAAAATACATTAACATTTATATAACATTAACATATATTTTATTACTTTATCATTTATTTACAGATAAATTAAAAAATGTCATTACATTAAACATTAATTAATATTGGTTCATATTTATACGACATCATGTTTTCTTCAGTCGTAAAACTCATATTTATACAGGCAATTTTATATTACCATGAATTATTGTATTCATATCATAAACCATAAATAAACAAACAGACATCGAATACAAACATCAACAACAATAATTACAACCCTATAAGTACATCGATTATGTCGATTCGACTCCTGCTAGACTCCTCTAGAGTCAAGACAACCTTCGCGCCAAAACAACCACGACAGTTTGTTGTCACTATAAATACGAACCAGCTCTTAACGGTGCTCTCGGTTTTATTTTCTCTATTCACATAGTAATTTATCGTACTACAAGCCCGCTAACTAACAGACCTGATCATCGACAATTATCTATTTTTTATAAACCATAAACAAGTACTATTTTTGTACCTTACGGTCCGTAGGTTTTTATGCGCCCATTATAACGGGTGGCTTAAAATATCGCATTACATTTTGCACTTAGCCTTTTTATGGTAGTCGTGGGTTTATTTTGTTTTGTCGCACAGTTTTGTTGTTTATATGAAGTGTTGAGTATTCTGTGGCATTAAAGAGTTACTTTCTTTAATTTAATCAGGTTTAAAAATATATGAACGTAATTATAGATACAGTAAGCACTAACCCAAATCGATTATTTAAATAAGGTTTTAATTAAATTTTTACCATGCACTTATTAACATAATCAAACTATTATCAATAATTCATTGGACCCTAAATCGAACGGCCTTTATTGACAAAGGCATTACAAAATAAGCATAATAGATAACACAGTAATTGTTATTCAAGCCGATGCATAGGCACGCACTAAAAAAACATTTAGGCTCCCCACACAGTGATTTTGACGCGTGACAAGGGACGTAAGCGTGTACGGTCGCCTGCCTATCTCTATCGTTAACATGTCATAAGCCGATCGGAGCCGAAGACGGCCGAACTCGCCCGAACGCTATCGTGGGAAAACGCGGCAGGTGTTACCGATCCAAGCACTTCTTACTGAGTAAACACTCAACGTATACAAAATTATAACCGCCTTTAAGCGTCTCTGTGTAAATGAAAAACATATTTTGTGTGCTTAATGATACTGCTTGCTTTTTTGGTATGGATCGGTTATCAGGCGACATTTTTTTTGCGATGTTTTTGACTTGACTTGTACAGTTTTATTTTAGTTAAATTTATTGAGTGGAGCTTAATTGGTACTGTTAAATGAATTGTTGTCGTTAAAACGGCCTTACCCTTTTAGATACTGTGCCGTTAAATGGATAGTTTCTGAAAGTGAATAAATGATCTGCAGACATGTTAACTCTTTTATTAATTTGTTTCTGGGGCCGCGGAGTGGACGAGTAATCTAATGACATTTTTTATTACTCTTGATACTGCAAGCGCATTAATTGTATTCGAAGTAATCGTAAATTATCTGATTGGTATAAATTAATGCTAAATTACGGCTTAAGTTAGCTCTTGTTTTGCTCGAGAACGATTATCCAAAGCACTCTTTACCGAATTGTATTGACCAAAGTATCTAATTACCGATGTTATGTTTCGGTGATAAGTCTATCATAATAATATCAAAAATAGGTCAAAAAGTTAACATTTAATTAAATCTGTACCATTATCTAAACATGCAAATTACACTTTGATAAACTTACTACATACACACTACACGCATAGACTTTCTAGCTTGTGTTATTATCTCATGTATAACTATTTAACTTACACGGCCTAAGGTACCATGTATTCTAATTACAAACGCACACCAGTTCCAATAGGTGTGGCTACAATCAAAGGAGCAACAATCTCATTATACACTATCACAGGCCAGCAATTAGATCTGTAATTAGAGCACGTACTCAACAGGTGTTCGTACATACGGACCTCATAGAGACTGAGTATAAATAAAATAGACCTTATAGACAATAAGTAAAAATAATAAGGACCTCATAGAGAAAATAAAGTAAATTATTTCTCGGGATTGAAGGTTCTAATCCTTTGGTTTTTTTTTGCTCTATGAGATTTCTGTATTTGTAGAGATTTAGATATAGATAAATGGATGGAATGGTATATGGTGTAGAGTCATAGACACTATGATATAATCTGGTATTCTTCTTCTTCTTCATCGAGTGGATGGTCAACCTGACCAATACTGGTATCAGAGTTATTGAGCCGCCAAAGGCCTCTGACTTGGCTCCACAATCTGGTATTGAAAATGCACTTATAATTGAAATGTAATAAGCGTTTCTGAACATAAGTTAGTTTTAATTTTCAAACATTTCAGGTTATTTTATTGTTTACACCTAATGATTCTTGCATTTAAAAACACGAATGTCAACCATGGTTATTTATAGCTTTTATTCTAAGTAATCATTTTTCTAGGCACCTAATAATATATGTATGAAAAAATTACTAAACTTAACATGCATACATAATGTTACTTGCTCATACTTTACTCTATATTTTAACTTAAAGCACCTATTACTTAAGAGAACCAAAACAAGTTATAGAACACGTTTTAGATACAATCTATCATTACAACTAGCTACAATACTTAGTGTTAAAGAAAGTTGGGTATATTATTAAGTTTACAAAGTTGCTTCATGCGATATGAAATATTGAAAATTGTTACTACAAGAAAAATTACCTCGCAAATGGTACTGAGAAAATAACCTACTCATAAAATGAAGACTTTAGTTTGTATGTACGTATGGATACCTATATTTTTAATAGTCGATTTCAGTCGGTTTCTATGAGATTCAGCTAAATTGCCTAATTTATCAGATATCTATTGAAATATAAGAATATTATTGTTGGTTTAACATTTTCTATAGGTATAGCTAAAAAGGGTCCATTGAGCGATTTCGCAAACTGCGATGTTACTTCATAGTTAATCTATGTTCTTATAAATAACAGAAAAAAAACATTAAATTTTGGTAGTCCTCATACTGAAAAACTGAAACTCAAAAATCGAAGAAAAAAGTTATGTTTTCCCCAAATCACAGTATAACTTATAAATAAATACACCCGGACAAATTCGCACAGGTTGACTAGACTCAAAATAAGTATTAAGTTCAACGCAGACAAAACCGTGAGGCTGAGCTAGTAATCTATAAATAGGACGTAATAACATGATCTACTTACACATTATTAAGGTTTAAATAAGTGCGTTCTTTTCTGCGTCTAAATTACAAGCCGAGGATATAAGTACAGTACAAACCGTGAATATTGTGTTATTCGACCAATTTAGTTTCCTTAATTGCTACCATTTTTGTGCAAATAATCGGATGGATTGATTATATACGTGTACCTAATTATAACTAATTATTTCTTATTTCGCATTTTAATTATGTTAAGTGTTCTTATTTGGATACTGAAATATTTGCCGGTGTAAAATTATTATGACAACGTGTAATAATTTTTTTAACTGCTTAAAAAAAGGGAAGTAATGTATCAAAATAGAGCAAGACAACTTTTTGGAGCAAAATGTGTAACGGTTATATTTTTTTCGTGAATATAACAAATATATAAAAACATAATATACCTGGACAAATTCACACACGGTTAATTAGGCTCAAACTAAGCTCTAGGCTTGTAATATGGAATCTAAGTCACTGATACTAATACATATAATACACAAATACTTTATAAGAATATATATAATAAGACACCCAGACAGTAGTTTCTTTATTTTCCCACAATTAATGCTACAAAATTGCCATGCAATTAATATTAACTTTATAAAAATGTACACGTGAACCAATAAAATGAAATACCAACTAGAAGGCATAGTTAACGTTATCGATTGAAAACATTAATAACTATCAGATAAATAAATTACTAAATTATACATTAACGTACATACCTATCCCTATTCTGTTTATATCTTTGCCTATCATCGTGAACGTGGTAGAAATATATGGTTTAGTTTTAAAGCCCAGTAGTGTAGCTGTAGGTAAACCAATGATTAACTGCCCTCAGGCAAACGGCCTTTTACAGAATAACACCCAACGCATAATTATGATATAAAGAGTACATGCAAGAGAATAATTATGTAGGTATGCTGAGAAAATGTCATTTAGCCCGAGGACCGAACCGGACAGGTTTCTTATTGATTACAATAATCGGTTGAGTTTGATGTTCGGTTCCTGATTTCACTACACTTTGTGACTTTATTATTTAAGCCGCATTTTCTCTCAATGTTTTGAACAAGCGGTTTATTCCAGCGGTAATCATTTTCGCTGTTCTATGTTCGCTTAAAATTGAAAAGACGTGCCTTCATTTAATAAAAAATCTGTACATTTTTTCCGAGTCGATCGTTACTGAACAAATGCTTGTTGTTTTGCTAATGTTCATTCAAAAAAGAAAAAAATCATTCAATGAGAAAATGGACAATAGTTCTTCCTTTTCAATTGAGTATTATTGAACGAACATGTTCGTTCGCTCAAGTTTTCATTTACCATGAGAATGAACGCTTGCTCGCTTAGAACGGTTCAGAACCCTAAATGTATTTTTTTTATATCAATGTGTTTTATTACGTGATAAGGTAGTATTTACAGTAATAGTATGAGATTAACTACAATGTTGGTGAATAAGATGTTACCATCTTTTCAATAGCTAAACTGCCTAGATCGTTTAGACCCCATTAACTTATCTTGACTCGAGGCTGGGGAATATAGATCACATAATACCATGTTATGATCAAGGTTGTATATGACTTGTACATTAGGACATGTAAATCAGACGATATAATATAACAGGCCATCCAATCATGATTACCATCAGTAAATGTCTACATAGTATTGTTTGTGACGAAACTCGAAATTTAAAAATATTATTTTTGATATGATAACGTATCTTCAGATTGTCCTGTTAGTCAGTTAGTTAGTTAGTCAAACACTTAGTACTATGTCACATTATAAAGTTTAAAAATCTAATAGACATTCAAGTCAGTATTATAGAAGTTTTAATATGATAAGGTTAATAAGGATAAGTACCTGTGTTTTACATTAACTTCGGCTTACTAAACAGTTTAAAAATGATAATATTGAAATGACGAAGTACCAACTACATTTATATAATGTTCTACCATATCTATATGTAATTAAACATATTTTAATAGTTCCAATAAATATCAAGTCTTTAAGCTTCTTCAGTTGCTCGTTAAGTTAATAACGGCGGCTGAAACGAGTTCAATTAAATATTTGATTGAGTGTGTCCAATTTAATGGATCGTGATGCGTTTGTGGACTGTCGGGACGAGACGAGAGGATACTTGTTCATTGACAAATGATTCACGTTTAAATGGAAAGGAAATGTCGATTAAATGCAATAATTCATACAATAGTAATGTTTATACTTAAATTGCTCATCAATATCTGTATGGGTCATTTATTAGTTAACTCCGGTGAAAGAGTATTAAGGCTTTGTGCAGATAGACTTATAAAAAAATCACAATACTCACCTAACTTTCAAATTATAAAACAATTAATAAATCAACTTAACCCCAACAAACGCATGTCTGGTCTATTACACCCATACGATATCATCATTACAATATAAACGGTTAATTCATTTGTCAACAACGGTCGCGATGCACAAACCGGAACAAAGTATTATTAACCGGCGCATTACCGGACAGGTAGGGAACAAGTGACGACAAAGGTCACCGCGCGCGCGCCGATTGTTACCGAACCGAATGGTACCGAACAATACCGACCGTTAACGACTTCTGTTGTTGTGAATATGGCACGCGGTTTAAGGGTTAATGGGTTGCAGATTATTTGTGTAATGTGGGTTAAGATTTTCAAAGGGGATCTGTATTGAACTTTTATATATGTAGTCTACAAGTGCCGCTTCCTCGAAATTTTTCGAAAGTGAAGAAGCGGTGGCAATAAAAATGGATATGAACAATTAACGTAATCTAACTAACCGAAAATAAAATGCAAGAAGTATTTTATTTTGTTCCAATTCAACGTACAAATTCGTTTCACTTCTAAATTCAAAATTTTACGAGCCCGAAACTTCAGATCCAGAGCGTCAATAATCGATAAACGTTGTTCTGTAAAATCTTTAAAATCGATTATCTTAAAAATCTTTATTCCGATCCCATCATCGATCCTGGTATCATTAAGATAAAATTAATTGGGCTCCACCGGTCTTCCGCGTGTAAAAAAACTGAACACACGTGGTCACTACCGTTCATTTACGAACGCGAATTATGCGTAGTAAGGCAGGTGGCAGAGGGCTTGGGAACCCAGGGTTGTGGTGCGTTCCCACGGCAGCCTCATTCACCACACAACACCTGCGCCTTAACGGGGATGCACACACACGCCCGCCACGCGAAGCCAACCCTCCATTAGATCGACACGAGTGCTATGTATAGCATGCCGATACATGCGCCTGTGTGCGTGCAATCTCGGCCCCTATTTGACTGGCGAGTGGCGGCTTGACCTTATGTCGCTAGTAAGGGGTACGGATGACCTTTCTACATGCATAATTGATTGTAGCGTGTGCATTGTAGGGTTAACTACCTGTGTGTTTGTTGTACGATACTGACATGACATTATATTTATAGCGTTGTATTTTATTCTTAATTTAAAATTTTCGTAATATGTCACTAAACAGTTTAAATTGTACCTTAAACCTCTTTAATGAGATGAGTTTTTTAACCATTCATTAACTCTTTTTAAATTCGTTCCATTTACAAATTGTATGTCTCAATGGTCTATCAAGACTATCAAAAGTCAAATTTATGAAGTTATTATATATGTATGAATGCATGTAATATTCAGGTCGCACTTTTATTAAAATATATTCAACACTTGCTTCTTGTTAAATGATATCATCTGCGTTGATGATATGATAAAGTTATAATATTAACGTTGGTATATTTTACTATGTTTTATATTAGTTACATGTTGTGACAAGTTATGTTTATAATGTTTTCGTTTTAGTAATAAAATATAAGCACATCTGCACATTCACTTTTTGTATATAGCACTTAAAACAACATATAGTTTTTCGTTTGTATATCGCAGGTTTGATTATTATAAATATTACTAATAACTTTACGCATAGATAAGATTAGTCTACACTACACGCTTTTGCCTGTGAACCCTAAAACATCACAGACTACTGTGTATATACTATACTTAACTCTTATTCAATATATTTTTCGATCTGATACCAACTAATGTAAACAAACCTTAATATCAAAACTGTGCATCTAAACACCAATAATTATTATTCCGGTCAACAAAATCTATTGAATATATATTCAACAGCAATACTTTTATGTAAATACACGATATTAATAATTTATAATCAATACTATGCATTCATGCTATTCATACTTACGTTGTATTAATAGGAGTAGTAAAAAAACAGAAGGAACATTTATTAGAAAGTCAAATTAATATTCCGCCAAAGAACATATTAAAAAATTGAACAAACAGTAACTGAAACCTTTTCAACTCGACTCATTTAATTTTTTAAGTTCTTTGTCTGTTTTTTTCTCTACTCGTACGATATTATTGAGAGGTATGCATACAAATGTAGCTAAACAAATGATCATCTATTGTTATGATGACGATGACATTTGATAACTGTCATTTTGACGTTTCGTACGTGTCTATGGTTTTATCTCTCTATTGTCTTTGCTTCTGAAGGAATGATGTTATTTACTTGCATATTAAAAGAGGAAAGGTTATTTAAGTATCGTTAAATTGTTACCTATTACATTAAACTGAGGTGATTTACATTTTGTATCGAAACCTTTTGAAGCTGCCAGTGAGATAATCATAAAGAATCGAATATTATCGACATTTACGTAATATAGGTACCTACAAGTAATATTATGCCAATTATAAATAACGTGTTACTAAAATCTTCATAATGAAACACTCTTTTATAATTAAACCATATCAAAATGCTTAATTAAGCAAATACTATTGATAATTGTTTTATTAAGTAATAATAATCACCCTTATCCCGCATGCCATAACATAACATTGAGGCATGCGCATACGCACTGAGGGCCGACACGTGGACAGCACGCAACAATCACTAATTCTATTGTTTGATAATGCTATTATGATTTAGCAGATAAGTGATGTTATTATACTTAATCTTATCTAATCTCCCTATCTATCTATGTATATAAATAAAAATGAATTGCTGTTCGTTAGTCTGCTTAAAACTTGAGAACAGCTGAACTAATTTCGTTTGTCTCGATAAAACTTGAAGACGTCTGGGTCGATTTAGCTAATTTTGATTTTGAAATGTTTATCGTAATCCCGGAAAAGTATAAACGTTAAGCAGTGACTGCAAACAGAAAATTTACTAAAACATGGTCGAATGGGCCCGTGATAATGAGGCTTCCAACAAAATATTCTGAGTTAAGAAGGTACAAATAAATTTAAAATAATATGTAATACAACACAATGCTAATGTCTAAAATAAAAGTAGAGAAAACAAAAACCTAATAACGTCGAATAGAATTATCAGAAAAAACAATTTCTCATTAAAAAGTTATCTATATTCAACGCGTCTACAAAAAGCCACTACATTAAGCTAAAAATAAACAATACTAAAACAAAAAGTATTCTTTACTTAATGACCAAAAAACTGTAAGTTAAACAGAATGCTCTAGGCGTGTGTGACGCACACAAACTCACTCTCTATATATAGTAATACTTTGATCAAAGTAATACAAAGTCCCATTTGTAACCCTACCCTAACTGAAGTAGCGACAAAAAATCTTAACGTCTACAAACGTAATATACAAAGGTTCCATCTCATACAATACCACCATCAACATAGAACCTTGTCAAAGAGGTTGAAAGAAAATATTGTCTTCTTTTTTCAAAACCAAACACTGCACGTGGTCGGGTTGTGGTCGAAAGTTTTTTTTAAAGTATTAAGTGTAAAATTCTTCGTAGAGTATCAATTACTATGGTGGAGCGTAATGGTTGGAACTCTTTTGAATAACTTTTTTGATAGCATTTGAGGTACTTTTCAGGCATTATTTCGCGACATGGAGTATAAAGTAATCAATACTGATTTGTCGTAATTAGGTGTAACTTCACTAAGTATGTATAATATGAGAAAAACTTCTTTTTAATTTGTCATTTAATACTGTAAGTAAAGAGAAGAAAACTATCTTGAAGTTTGTATTTGCCCATGCTGGAGAAACCAACATATATAATATGTAGAACTCTATCTTCATACTCATAGTAAAGATCCCCTCATTTTAGTGAGGACAAAAGATAAATATCTAGTAATAAGTGTCATTCCAACACTTACTTGTTGATACTATCCAACCCTTACAATTTTATAGGAGGGCAGTACATTCCAACTAATTTTCATTCTAATAAGATCATTTACAAAAGGAAATGTAAAATATCAACTTAACATGTTATAGTTTTATGAATAAATAAAACAACTACTTTATAATGTGTCGGTTACGGGACAAGTTGTCAAAATGAAATAAAAAAATAACAAATATTATTTTTATGAACTTGTTAAATTTTGTGACGTTTAAAATTTCATACTTTGAATTTACGGTCTAGATTACTGATTATTTAAAAGAAAAATATTTTAAACAAATACATAGCTCTTATTTATTAATGAAATGTCCTAAATCACCCTACGAAGACGACAGTCGAGCAGATGTGGATTAAGGTCAGGGTCAAGAACACCACCATCGCCATAGGGACAGCGTACCGCCCACCATGGCAAGACAAACTGGAGTTCTTTGATGCACTGACCGACTCGGTGACGTCATTCTCAGACTGTAAAGGTGTCATTCTGGTCGGTGACTTCAATATTAACGTAACTGCCACAAGCGGTGCATCATCAGACCTATTCTCGCAGTTTGTCAGTAGCATGAGCTTGAATCAGGTGGTCACGGAGCCCACCCACTTCACCAACAGCAGCAGCACGCTAATCGATGTGATATGTACGGACATGAGGACGCGGGCAGTGACTGTCATACACAAGCCAGAACTCGGAGGTCACGCCATGGTCGTAGCAGAATTTAAGATTAAAAAAGAGCCACCCACACCTCAATGGGTTACGTATCGGCCATTAGCAAGTATGGATTATGACAGTTTCTCCCGCGACCTAGATAGCATCGATTGGACGGATATTGATCGTGCGGGCGGTGATGTCGACACCATGGTCAATTTTCTTCAAGAGACGATGCTCTCTCTGTTCGACAGGCACGCGCCCCTAAAAACCCGTAAGTTCAGACATCCACCGCAGCCATGGATTACTCCAACCGTAAGGCAAATGATTCGGGCTAGGGATGAGAGTCATAATCATTGGAAGCAGTCTAGGTCTGACAAAAGGAGGGAAAAAGAATATAAGCTAATGAAAAAGCTTGTCATTGATGCCCTGGAAACAGAGAGGAGATGCTTTTACTCAAAGGACATTAATGAGAACATTAAATACCCCAAAAAATTGTGGAACAAACTAAAAACCACTGTACTGCCCAACAAAAAGCAATCTACTGACCTACCTCCGCATTTAAGAAACCCGAATGATATAAATGATCACTTCCTCAATGTGCCAGGGGACGGTGTGGTGTCACCAGATCAATTAGCATATTTCACCATTAATAAGTACAACTCCGACAATACCTTCGCTCTGCAGACAACCAATGAAACAGAGGTCTTACAAATCATTAAGAGATTAAAATCTAATGCCATGGGTTGTGACTCAATTAGTCTAGATATGCTGACACTTACACTCCCACAGTCTCTTAAGGCCATAACATCCACGGTCAATGCATCCATTTCCAGCGGTACCTTCCCTAGTGCCTGGAAGACAGCCATTGTTCATCCTATGCCTAAGGTCAGAGACCCCTCCTCACTGAAAGACTACAGACCGATCAGCCTTCTTCCATGTCTGTCCAAGATACTTGAGAGGGTAGTCTGTAACCAACTCACCAGGTACATCGAGGTGCACAATATTCTGCCCGCTGTACAATCTGGATTTCGAAAAGGACACAGTACCACTACAGCAATGGCAGATGTTGTCGACAACCTGATTCATGCCATGGATCAGAACAAACTGAGTGTCCTAACTCTACTGGATTTTTCAAGGGCCTTCGATGGGTTGAATATAGAGCTCCTATGTGCTAAGTTAAAATATTATGGGCTCAATGACAGTGCGATAGACTGGTTCTGTAGCTATCTGTACAATCGGACCCAGTATGTTGAAATAACCCTGCCAGACGGTTCCACCATGAAATCAACTACACAGGAAGTCAAACGTGGTGTACCACAAGGATCCATACTCGGGCCAATCCTTTTTGCACTTTATAGTGCCGACTTAGTTTCCAGTATATCACACTGTCAATATCACATATATGCCGATGATGTTCAACTTTACTTCTCATTTGCACTCGAGGATAGTGAGGATGCGGTGGCTGCAATTAACTCGGACCTTCGTGAGATAAGTAATTGGTCGAAATTAAATTGCCTACTTCTCAACCCATCTAAAACTAAATTCATGTTATTTGGCACCAAAAAGATGATTACACAGAAACTTCAAAATGTAACACTAAACATCACCATCGACAATACACGAATTGAGCGAGTCAATGTGGCGAGAAACCTTGGTCTGGTGCTGGATAGTCAGCTGACATTTTCAGAACATGTGGAACAGTGTGTCAAAAATTGCTTCTTTAGGTTAAAAGTTCTATATAGGTTTAAGAAATACCTCACAGTTGAAATGCGTAAGCTGTTGTGTGAGACTCTTGTCCTATCCAAGCTAAATTACGGTGACACTGTATACGGTCCCTGCCTCCGCATCAAAACTGCCAAGTTAATACAGAGAGTACAGAATGCTTGCGCCCGCTACTGCTTCAATATACCGCCGCGCTCGCATGTTACTCCTTTTTTGAATGAGCACAACGTGCTTAAGATGGACGCGCGGCGGCAACTTCATTTGTCTACTCTCTTGTTCGGCGTAATACGTAACGGGATTCCCCGGTACCTACTCGGCAAGTTGACGTGGGCCCAGGAGCGCAGGAAACGCCCAGAGCGTGCCGGCGTGTTCGTTCTCGTCACACCGAAGCACCGCACTATGGCTTTTCGGGGATCCTTCAGATATGCGGCCACGAGATGCTGGAACACCCTCGACCCGCCATGTCGCGCCCTGAAAACGTTGCAGACGTTTCGAAGTACAATAAAACAGCGATTACTCAGCTTACAGAAGTTAAGCTGATAGATTCTGTAGTCTGTAGTTTATTGAACTGTCGTACTTACCATTGGGTCTGGCACGGAGTGCATGGGGTCGATTGGCAGTCGTGGCCGCTGGTACACCGTATACATACATATTTATTCACACTTGAAACACTCTTATATGTTTGCAGAATCTCAACGTTGTTGATTCTTAATGTTCGTAGATTCTGAATGTCTATTCTTAATGTATGTCGTTTCTTCTTAGTAGTATAACCTTTCACGTGGTATTTTTCCTTTGTTTCTTGTTAGGTGGATGGTGATCGGTGGATGGCTGCGTGCGTGCTTGTTTTATTATGTATGGATGGATGGTATGAACCACAGATAAATGATTCGATTCGAGTGAGTGACAGACCTGAGTGATTGGTGAATGGCGTGACAGATGACAGATAGGTGCTTGATACGGTGAATGAATGAATGACGATTGTAAGGTTTAAATGTTTAGTTTACATTGTATATTTATAAATACTATTTATGTATGTATGTATATGTGATGGGATTAATTTGGGGTATTTGTATGTAGTATATTGATGTATTTATTATTATGTATTTATATGTAGGTATATTTATTGATTTTAATAGTGGCGTGCCTCTGGGAGTCTAGGCCTCGTCTGAAAATCAGCGCTGCCAGGGTCACACGATCTTGGCGGCAGTACGCTGAGACGAGGCCTATTCAGACCTCACACAGTAGTTCTGTCCGTGTAATTGTTTTATATGTAATATCTGTTGTTCTCTTTCTGTCTTTGCTTTGTTTTTTCGTTTCTTGTTGTGTGATCGTCTGAATAAATGTTTTTCTTTCTTTCTTTCTTTCTTTCTTTCTTTCTAAATATAACATTTATCGTTGACACCAAAACTATTTATTGGCATAATTTTTTACTGCAACCTGTTTCTGCATTTTCATTATTTTAACACCCCCAAGATATAAATAAATAAACAAATACATTCTTTATCTAAATAAAGATGCGGTTTACATTAGATAGGAAAACACTTTTATAAAATAGCTTTTTTGTTTAAATTAATTTAATATCGACTATAAATATTACATGTATTGACATTTAATATCCATAAACAATTGATAGCGCAATTTCATCGGAACATTTATAATTGGAATTTGATGTCCGATGTCCGATGTCCGAACAGAATAATATAAAAATATTTTGTCGGATTAATTTGACGTGTCTTTAAGTAATGGACAGAATAAAGTTATTTAGTAACTTAATCAATATTACCAGTGTTTTTAAAGTATAACTTTTTCATCAAGTATTACTCCAATACATTCTTATAAGAATGTGAAAACCTATTTTAGTGAATGATGTTTATCATCTTAATAAGCAACTTTAATGACTAAATTATAAGATCTCATCATGAAGATATAAATTAGAGCAATAAATTGATTATTAGGTTCTATATAACGTGTAAAGTTGCTACGCTTCGTAGCCCGTAGCGTCTCGTAGCATTCGCGACGATTCTTTAAAACGCCGTTTTTTTCGCAATCTTAGAGTTTCGTAGCCCTAGTTCAGTACATTTGCCTTACTACTATTTTGTAACCATAAACAAGAGTAATATAATTTACCTGTCGTGAATATTGCCATGTGACCGGAGGAAATGATTTATCAGCTACAAGTACGTGATTTGCGAGTGAGCGCGCACTAGCGATTTAATCGCAGGAAGCGACACCGACTTGCCGCGATAAATATGCGCCGGAACTTATCTATCCAAAGGCCAGCTGCCGGCCGTGATTCATAACGCTCAGATAGCGCTGTTTATTCTGCCTCGGATTGCCGCGGGAGTGCCGGGAAATAAAACCTCCATAGAAACTACAACCTCCTCCATTACTCGACTTAAACAACTCGTGACGTGGCATTCTTCTCTCTGTTTGGTACAAGATCGTAATCGCAGCACACGACCGTGATTAAGTCCTAACATCAATCAAATGCATTAATACAAAAGCTTATGATAGAAAAATAAATTAAAACTCATTTTCAATTACTTGGTATCAGTCGGAGCTGATCATCAATAAGGCTTTACGGGAGCAATTTAGTCGGAGTCGTGTCAAAGCCTCAAAGCCTCTATTCGTAGAAGTGATCGGGAGAGCGGAGCGGGTTCCGAGCGCGCGCTACCGGCGCGGCGGCGCGCGCGGTTGCGCGTGCCCCGCGCGCGCCCCGCCCGTCTCCCGGCACGCGAGCCGCGCGCGCGCTCTCCCTTGCCGCTATAAAAGCCCCGCGCCCTTCCCGGTGAAATCATTCCCGACTCGTGCTTCGAGTGCGCACGTCCTACTCTCCCGTATCTTTGTAAATACGTAGTCGTACGATAGTCTAAGCTCGTTGTAGTTGTAAATACATATTACGATAATCATGTGTTTGGCTAAGGATGAAACTCAATCACCGCCGAAGGAGGTGTCGCCACCTCGCTCGCCGTGGGCCAAGCTTCTGAACCGTCAGGTAAGATTCTATTTGTTTACGTTGCCACTTGTTGACAGCCATAATATTATGTAACACAAACGTGTACTTCCAGTTTGGAGTCTGACCGTGTTTCTTGTCTTTTCAGAATTCAAAGCCTCGGCTTCCTCGCAAGGTGACGTCCTCCACTCGTGTTAATTTAAACAAGTGCTGGTCCAAGTTGGGAGAGCTGATCTCCAACGCGGGCCCGCGCGCCGACCTACCATCGCATAAGACTGTTAACTGTGAAGAGCCTCTTTTGGTACCCTTCTCCGACTTCTTCTACCCGGTGGACCCGGTGAAACCGGTGCCGGCGGAAGACAACGACAACGCCGAGAACCAGAACATCTTGAACTCCGGCCGCTTCGAGCTGCTTCAAGGCTCGGAGGTCGACGACAACTTGGCCAACGAGGTGCGCGAGATCTGCTACGCCTCCGACAACTGTTTCGTATGTAAACTTTACTAGATCGACCTTAACGTTTCTTCATATAATTTCGGTACTAAAAGATGCAGTAAAACAAAATCGTGTCTTCCAAGATTAGATTTAGTGCGCGCCCAGTGACTCGCGCAATCCAACGTCTTCCATTAGACTTAGTGATGTGAACGCTGACTCTTCGCCTCGGGTCGTTTGTTGTGATTTATAATGTAGTTATTATTCTGTGATCAATAGATTATCGTGCTGAAGCGAAGTGTCGGTGTTCGCGTTTTAGAATTAATTTTGTCACAAGTTTTGGTAGACAGCTTTAATGACAACTGCACTGTAATTACAAACGCACCAACTTTTGGCTCTCTTCAAAACTTCGTAATCAACTGTCTTCTCTATGTTTTCAATCAAACGTCTTCCATTAGTTAGTAATGTTAGTGTAAGCAGAGTTTTATATTGACTGTGATATGATAACAGAATATATTGTGTAGCAAGCTTTAATTAGTTGTAAGGAAATTTATATCCAGAGCTCTCTAAATGAATTATTATTGTTTGATAAGGAATTGAAGGAAAATTAGGCACTTAATAACGATTAAGTGAACTCTCTACTGTATTGTGAATACAACATATCATGAAAGCTTTAATTAGACGTAAGTTTGTATTAAGTTTAAGTTTGTTCATCATTACTTTGCTTACATTTGTCATTTTGTATTTTTGTGTATTTTTCGAACTTTGTCTAAAACAGGCCGAGAGTGCCAATCATAATTAGAAGATTAGAATTAGCTTTAAAATTCATGTTTAATTTAATATAAGTTTGTAATTGTTAAGTCACTTTACTTTTTTGATGAATTCTTCCATTGTGTCAATGATTTGTAATCTGTTTACTTAGATATTTGTTAGTTTGTAAGCATGTTTGTGTTTAGTATCGTAGACTGATCTAGTTAAGTATGTTCAAGACTTTCGTTTGATCTCTCATTTTGATCTTAATAAACGTATATTCATTAATACATATATCTTTTACTATTACCCTTAATACCCTGATATCTTAAGTTAAGTTCACAAATAAGTAAAGTGAATATTAGATAATCCTTGGCGGTTACACTACACTATAACATTAGAGCCTTTGGCAGTTAGTCTATATTATAACATTCGAGTCAATGGCTAACCATTGACAATAAGCTGTAATACTGTAAGTACTGACAATAATATGACCAAAAGAAACCTACTAAGCTTTACTATCTAATAACTAGGAAAAAAAAACCTCAAAAAGATAAAACTGATTTCAGTCAAAACCGAAAACGAAGTGATAAAAACGCAGTTTTGGCATTGACCTTGATATCATCACCACCAAAGAAGGATTAAGTTTACTTTCGCTAGTTCTTTAAAAACAAAGTAAAATCTCTTTCTTTTTAAGCGTTATGGTCGTTCGGCTACGATCGGCAGCAGTACGAAGTCATACGCGCATATGTGTGTTCAATTGTTTCTGATACTAAACCCACGCAGGATGACTGAAAACGCATAATTAGAAAGCGCCCTAAGATAAATAACTTTCTCCATTTTGGTTTGACCTTGGCATTTAAAAGCTTAAGGCTTAAGACGTACGTCTTACAGGAGTAACCGTCATTACACGATACGGTCTTGATCCCCACTCGATCGTACGATGTATGGATAAACTCGATATTAGAATCGTGATAGATCCTAAAACAATTACATTTTTGTACTACAATTATTAAGTTTTAAATCGCCTGCTGGAAGGGCGCTGAGTGTCTTGAGTTAAAAATACATATATGGAAACCAGGCTGGTCTAACTGGCAGAGGTCATTGACAGATTTTTCTATGTTTTGTTATTACTCTGTAGTGTCTGTTTTAATTCAAAATAACCCAACAGATTTTTCATACAATCGCCAATAGAAAATTATAAAATTGGAAGACTTTGGCTACTTTTTTAACCCAGAGCTCTTACGGGAACAATCTTCAATAACCCAAACAAAAGTGATTAGCAATCACTTCTGCGTTCATTAAATTCATCGTTATATCAACGATGAATACTTTATCGAACACCACATAACACACAAGAAGTATGAGTATGAATAAAATAATAAAAAGGAAAGTTGTACAGAACAGTAATATTTTTCTCCTAGAAGTCCCACGATCGGATCGAAATCCAGCACGTAGAGTACTTATTCAGATGACATTATTAAAGTTTACAAATACAAATAATGTCATGAAAATACACAACATGAGATATAAGTAGTTTAACCTAAAATGACTTTACAAGCCGTCTCAGTATTAAAAGAGTCAAATTAATTAATGTTCATTGGTGTTACAGATGTTTTAATCTAGCCCGAAAGGCAGGTCAAATTAATTGTGCAAGTAGAAGTGGGTATTTAGACGTTATATAGTATTATTTATGTATTGCGCAAGACTAGACGTAATGACACTAGCCTAGATTGTTTACTATTGCACTGTGATATCTTTCTGATCCTTCTATCCTCTTAACTGATCTGATAACCTAAGTGAACCCAGAAGCTTGGTCGCCAGTGATAGTTTGCTGGATTTTTGTCAACATTACAGAAATATAAAATCATAAGTCACTTTATACCTAGATAGGATTTTTCAAAAACATCACATAAGTTTTAGGACATAAGAGTTACTCCCTGTAGAGGGTTGAATTTCGCAAAATCATTCGGCAGTAGTACTCACTTACATCATGAAAGGAACCCCTGTACCAAATTTCAAGCTTCTTGCTACAGTAGATTGGCGTGTGCGATGATATATAAGTCAGTGAGTCAGACAGACATATTTGCCTTTTATATATAATTAATAGATATAAACAGTGCTGGTCAATCATATTAAACTTCAGTGATACAAAAGGAAAAATGTATTACCTCATTAGAGCTCTGACCTTAAATTGTAGTACTTCAAAATTAATGGCTGTTATAGTAACAGAATAGCAAGAGTCCCTACAACACTAATTAACCATGAAACAAGCTGACAATTGTACAGCAAAAACTATTGTTAACAGCTCAAAACGGTAGTCATTTGTTTGAGTTTAAAACTAAACAGTAATCGGATGCAAAAACTGACATGTATGTACGTACCTAGTTAACTAGTCAAAACTTATTTGTGGCCATGCTTAATAAATCTGTCTTCTGTTTTAGTTATATCAATAAATATAGAGATATTAGACAGTACATTCGTATTTATTTATTTATTTATTTATTTATTTATTTTATTTATTTTATTTTATTCGGAAAACAAACAGTGTAACTTAAACTTAGGAAAAAACAAAGAATAAATCTAAAACACCATTCCTTGTAACTTCTCATTAAGATTGTCTGTGTCATTTATAAAGTGGTTTAATCTTTGTTAATCCTTATTATTATTTTATTATTTAGTTAGACTTTGTTTAGGGAAGTGTAGTGGTGAAATAAGTTTACCGAATTTTCAAATCTTAAGAAACTTATGGGCGGTCTGGAAACTGACACAAGATTCGGCCTTAAAGTTACATTGGTATTAACGTCCAATTCTTTTGAACCCCATAATACCTACCTCGCAACGTACGTGTCAAAGACAGATAGAAATACGTGACACTACAGTACCACTAGGGATGTCCATTCAGCCTTCACAAAGCGAGCGGCTAACGTTTAAGAATGATAAATCGCTCCTTTTCTAAGTTCGATTCGTTCCGATCCCGCGATATTGAACTCGTAAAGGTACGACACCTAGCCGACATTATAACGAAGGATACAGTAATAGGGCACCGTGAAATCGCACCGGATCGAATCGCAGAAAAATTTCGGTTTTTCGGTTATTTCTTAGGGATTTGTACGGGCTTTCTTCGCCGATTCGATCCGCTGAACGGGTGTCAGTATTACAAACACATGTCTTTTGATTTAGTTCTTGTATCCTATTCTTAGATCTGAAACGGCTTTTGGATTTTGCGAGCGATTTCACGCTTTGCGACGCGTTACATTGATGTTGACTTACCTTCGGTCACAGCTGCGTGGAAATTATAGTTTGTACTAAATGTCATGTCGCAAAATCATAGAACTGCAAACAATGAGGATTATCATTTATCATACAGTAACATGTGTTCGAGACAAGCTTTTACGATAAATAGAACATTCTTGGCATTGTATACAGTACTATCTAAAGTTAAACTTTACATAACGTGCTTAGACGGCACCTTGAATTATCAGCCTCTCTTATTCATGTCCATGTCAGTCCATGCTGAAGAAAGGTGGACTAATAACTCCGATAGAATTGGCCATTATCTTACTCAAGCTCCATTCCCTCTGAACACTTCTTTAAATCTTCATGTTCAGAACTAGTTTCATTTGTTTTTTTCTTATTTTTAACCTAATCACGTCTCTTCTTAAGCGCATCCATTACAGGACTAATTTATTGTTTAGTTTCCTTTGAGGCACCGCCAAAGGACATCAGCGATTTAACATAAACAAACTCGAGGCGGCGTCTTTTACTAGCAGTTAAGGGTAATTTAAGTTCAAATTAAATTACTAAGCTTGCATCCGAAATAGTAATGATTTGAATGAATATTATATTACGTACTAATGGGAGAGTGAATTTGTATGTTCGGACGTTTCATTAATAAAAGACGAACAGTCGTTAGTTTTTATTATTTTTAAGACGGTAAATGTTGTTAATGCCTTAGTGACACAAACAGTACAATTTAAAAGGCTACAGACATTTTAAAATTAAAGTAATGAAACTTTAAATATATCCAAATCTAGCATCTGTTTTGCATAGGCTTTCTAAGACACAATTGAGTCCACCGGTTATATTTGATCGGCAGGAGATAAAGTCTGTCTAAGTTCGATTCAATGGTAATTAATTAAATATGACTCACCGTACATACATGGTGGTGGTAGGTACGAAATCTATTTTTCTTTAGGATTTTTAACGAAGAATATATTGTTGTATATCCTTAACTCGCAAGGAGTAGACCGGTGCTAATTTTAACAACACCAACAATGGCCAAGTCTTTATTTAACATCTTTAAAACAAACTTAGAGAACCGTGAAACCAAAAAGAAAACCGCCACTTGGCTTGTTAAAATTTACGGCTTTAAAGACACCGCGTTAGGTACGGAACCTTGAATGTAAAACAAATAATTCTCGCGTGAAATTCGGATAATGTTGTTGTTAAAACTGTCAATAGCCAAGTTAAACCGAACAGTTCCAGAAAAAGTTTTTATTGGAATATGACCCTTATATCTTCACTATATAGGTGTTGGTGTTGTTTGTGACGGATCATTTATATATCTTGGTATATTGGACGAAGTTCACGCTTCGAAATGCTGTTGAAAAGAGTGGTATCGCTAAAAGTGGCGCGAACAACAACTACAATAATGGATTTTGAGTGTTTCACGGTTTGTTTGTTTGTTTGAAAGCTAACGCGAGTGTTATACTTGACAACATTAGTGTGAATTTTCGCAAAGGATGTTTGAGGTAACTTAATTATTCAAAGTCACAGGCTGTATGCATGTTGTGCAAAAAATGTGTATAATACTGGTTGATATCTTGGTGAAGCTTTTGTGGTATTAGCCAACAGCCTGATCCCAATAACCGGCAATCTTAGCTCCAATCACTTCCAACATATACAAATATATTCTATATTCTAAATGTGTGTCTCAAATCTTGGCTGAAAATGAATTAAAATTGGATTTACATACCAACAAAGTCAAAACTTGTTCTGCTGTGTATAATATCTATGTTTCTTATCTTCAGGTGTTGGGACCGAACTAGGAGTAAGTAATACGACTTCCCGATTATTGATATACAGTTAAATATTCAATAATATATTAATATTATATACTTTCTACAGATAGTAGTCGTTACATGAGTCATGTCAGAGGCCTTTGGCGGCTCAATAACTCTGACACCAGGATTGGTCAGGTTGTCCATCCACTCGATGAAGGAAGGAAGTTAAATATAAGCCGATGATATGAACACCATTGAATAGGGTTTCCAATAGACATATTATATTGTTTTAATTGAATAGAAGTATCTTCGTTTTGAATTATAGAAAGAGAAAGAAGATGGACTAACAAATACGAGTGTAACATTATTAAATTCAACCTCGAATAACCAAAATTGCTTTGTTTGCCGGATGTAGAAACTCTGCTAAAATGTTGACACTTAAATTAGCGAAAAAACCGCCAATTTTGTCGGGTTTAAAGTGACCATTAAGGGAACATAAAAATCCCATTTTGCTAAGTACCACTTCTGTTTGAAGCATGTGAAAAGCTCAATTGGGTACAAGGGCTGGTTAAGTGGCGAGGAAGTGATTATGGCGGCACATAATTAGGTGTTGTACACTACATTTAGGTGCTTCCGATTGGAGTAGGGTGACAAAGATTTATTTATTTTTTTCAGGAATTTTACAATAAGAATTATTCATATCAACAAATCAAGTTAAATTGTATGTATATAGGCTAAAATAAAATCTATGTTATTTGATTTTTATTTACTACCAAAGTGGGTGTACGCAAATTGAAATAAAAAATGTCAGTGAAGTCAGATTAATATTCATTTGGAAAAGTAAAATTTATGAAAAATGTACCAAAAAGTAAACTTAATTCGAGTAGGTTAGCCCTGGTGTCGGAGTTTTTAAAATATACCTATAAAATAGTAACTGATGGTCACATCACACGTGAGACAGACGAGGCGCCTAAACCGCAATATTTGACGCAATCAACGAGAGGAAATGTGGCGATAACACAAGACCCATTTGCCTCAGACACAAATCAAAAACACATGATATTTTGTTGTCATAAAATATAACCACAAAAAACTCTCAGTAAAAACGAGAAACCGAAATATTTTCTTTTAATATTGCAACATTGAAAAAAACACATGCACGTGTGTTACAGCGGCAATTTTGTGCAGTTTTAAATTACTGTGCATTCCAGTTTTTTACCGGAAGCCGCAGGTTTTGGGCGGTTAAAAGGACCGCTAAATTTTTAGCGCACAGTTATCTAACTTTTTGTTCCATTGAGTTACCATTAGCTTATCTAATGAGAGATAGATAAAGCGAAAATATTTTTTACAAACATTTGGAATTCAGAAGTAAATCTGATATGGGTCTTTTGTGAATACGACCCGATGTTTGACTGCAATTTATTAACAATTTATTAATTCAGAAAAAGGGTTCAACAAAAAGAAATCCGATAAGGAAAACACAAATTGGCAACTTCTGTGGTAAAGATAGATAGAAATCTGACTGAACATATACCAAGCTTTCTTAAATATTAATTTGTATCTGGCTAAATTCGGACCACAGAATATGATAATCACAATATAAATGTTGGATTAAATATATATGGGATTTAAAATGAATATCCTATATTTTATGCTACAGTGTCTTAACTGCATTTCTGGGTAGTGTTAGCGTTGTCATGCCTTAGGCATTCTAATAAGATTGTTTTGCTAATAAAAGTTGTCTGCTATGATTCATCTATGATGTCAGATTACGGTTTTTACTACATAATTTCCTGGACTGATGTCATTATATAAATTTAACCTACTTTATATCAAACATCGAACTCAAAAAATGCACGTGCAAGGTAACGTATAATCTAAAAAATCAACGGCTACTTATCAAGTCCGCCAATGCGGCTATTTTCAACAACAGATCTCGAAAATTGAAAAAACTCCTCAAAACCTTCGAATTTTTTTACCTTTACCTAGTTGTAAAAAAACACAAACTATTTTGAAGTTTACCGGTAACTTAATACCTATTCGCTGACCGAAAATAAAAAAAGTGTTCAAAAAATTTAATTGTTATTCTTTTGCAAAAATTTGACCGAAATCCCAGCCCGAGGACAGGAAATGGGTGAGCGGCAAAAAGTCCATAGAAGCCTCACAAAACGTCCGATTGATGGATGAGTATAACACAATCATTCGCTACGAGAAAACTTAGAAGAGCCTTAAAGTGCCCCTTAAAAATCAAGTGATATTCTTCACTTTTATGGCAATAATGGGCGCGTATTATCTATGCTCATAAACCAAAGCAATATCGTATCTACACCGCTCCAGCAAGGCGATTTATCGTATAACAATTATACTTACATACGACATTTTGGTACTGAACTCAACCGCTTAAATTACAAATAGAAATAAACTTTAACACCTTATACATAGAGAATAATTTTCTATGGTCTGCGATATGATTCTGGGATAGAAAAAAAGTGATAACAATAGATCCCAAACACGTGTTAGATGGCCACTAGAAGGGCATTTGAACTTGTTTACGGATATCTTTGGTAATGGCCTTATCTTTACAATCCGCAATCTCTACCTGAAGCCGTCAATTAATTAATGTGTCTCAAACTCTACCACAGTCCCATAAAAGGTTGAATTTTTGGGAATATACATATAAAAGCAGTCAAAACATAAACATTGCAAGTTGGGTTCGGTCACTTCTGGCTTTAAGTATCTGAATCGGTGAATCATTGTCTTCATAATAAAATACCTTATAAGAAAGATAAGGCCAAATAAATCGAAATAAAATACGTTAACCAAAAAAAACTTTTCTCGTATTTCACAAAAACTTCCGATAACGACGCCTTATTTTGGAATCTTTAAAAACCTTTGAAAATAAAATACAAAAAGTATTTTAAAAAGTGGGCGTTACTTTTACTGTCATTTTATTCAAACACACAATGGTCGGCGGGCTCGCTCGCGCCGTCCTATAATGGTCGTCTATCTTTAGAAAAAAATTATACCGAAAATTGTAAAGGAAGCGTAGCCTTTGCGAATCTGGGCAATAAATTCCTATTGATTGAATTTTGGAACCATGCTGAGTTATACGGGCTCATTATAGTCCCGATAATTTTCCATTTTTTATTTCAAGAAAAAAGTCTTCTGCGTTATTAGTTTATAACGAATTTTGCATCATATTTTTGTGAGCATGTAATTGATTACTCAAAACTTTTGACAATTTGATTACGATAATTGGGTTTAAGGTAAGGACAGATATAATATAAAAAGGAATGAAATTCAATAATGGGATGGTAAAGACACACTCGTTCATTTAATAAGCACGATTTTTTACAGAAGTTCGAAGCGATCCGTTCTAAGTGCGCGTTGAAGTCTTTTACAAGAACATTCGAGAACACAACATGATAAACATTATTGATTGGTTTTCTTCCTCGCAGAATAATTAAGTTCAACTCAAATAATTAATAAAACATTTATAATTATTCTGCCGATAAATTCAGTTTCTCAGAGCAGTGAGAAAATGGTGCTGATAGGCATACTCGGTTAGGTCAGCAACTTACGTCAGCGTAAAAAGAAACCAGCTTTAGTAAGTCGAGAGAATTTGCATATTTTGTATTGAAGACATTTCCTAATGCTGTTTTTGGGTAATAATCTTTCAAAAGCTACAAAACGTACTAGACCACCACTCCCATTGACAAACCCCTACCATAAACATGACCAAATTCTATACAGAAGCATTTTTGTAAGCACCGGATCCATATATTAAAGCAAATATATACTGTGAGTCATTCATTGAAGGATCTTTGCTTGGTCGAGTTTATGAATGGACGTCGCATGCGCAATCGATTACTCAACGGCCAACGAGTAAAAGCGGAAAACTTTAAAGGCTTCTTCAAAAATGCACTTAAAATCACTTGAATTTCGCTTTTTCTTTCAAACTCATTCTTTGAGCGTGTAATTCGTATTTCCTTGTAGAGTACAATATAAATACGCTTACTTCATAATGTTCTTAGCGATTCGATTCGAATTCTTTGTTGTTCATGAAATTCATATTGATGTGTATTGTAGTTAGATCTTTGCTTTTGTGTCAGTACCTTTAGAACAGTTTCAAATGTACTTTTTATTGCAGACAATATAACGAAGATTCACAATAAGTGAATGGCGTCTAGACATAATATAAAGAATCATAAACCTCTCAAGTTCTATTGCAAATCAACGCTATTCTCTCTTTCTCTCTCTCTCTCTCTAACTGTTTATCTTTTGGTCTATAATTTAAGAAAGTCAGAATACGTCATCACTGCGCTTGCCAAATTCTTGGTTTTGATATCATGCCGAGTCTTACAATTCCAGCGTATTAACAAAAAATTAAAAACACAGTTCTTAGCTTTTACATATTAATTAAATCACAACATTGCGAAGTTAGAATAACAACCCTAGTAATCTACATGAAAAAACTACCAGAAATCTCCTTTAAAATTGTTATTTGTATAAACTCAAGTATTATAGTATTTAACCCCCGGTTCGTTTACCTTCAGCCAGCTACGAGTTACCCCAAAGTTGTTTGCAAAGATAACAAGAAGTCAATCTTTAAAGCCCCAGCCAAAACAAATATATGCACACCTCTCGAGAAAAAGGATCGCTTATTTATTTCCACCTAACAGGTATGAAATGTTCGTTATTTCAAACGGTTTTCTATATTTTTGTTTAATCCTTCTAATCAATTATTAACTTAAAGTTATAAGTTAAATACTATATTTTATTATTTTTCCTATTCACTAATTTCGAGTTAGTGGCCAACCTGAGTTTTTAGACTACCTTAGGGCCTCCAACATGGTCTGTTGATTAAAATAACCAAGACCGACCTATTAAGAATCATAACTACTTCTATCACTTTTGACAAAATTGTATAGAATTTACTTCTCGCACGAAACCACAGGACACTGCAAGCAAAGTTTTAACATAAATTCTCTCATTAGCAAGGTATTTTACCTTAATATACCTTTCAAAATGTAAGTTACTGCTGTTAACATAAATACCAAATTACGAGCTACAATTACTTAAACATGCCTTAGCCAATTATAACGATATTAAACAATACCGGTATTAGTAAGTACGTAATAAATAAGACCAGGGCCCTCATAAGGGCACGGCCCTATAATTCAATTAGGCGTTCGCATATAAATAGGATTGTCAAACTGAGATACGCGTAAGGGTCTATTCAGAGCGCACGTGTGCCCACAATGGCCCAGCCCGCCATCTCTGCGGGTCGTCTAAGACCCTAAGTGAGAAATTTCACAATAATGTCAAACTATTCAGTTGATGTGTGACGCGGACGTTCAATAACCCAGTATGAGGTTATGACTTGTCTTTTATTGCTGATTTGATTGGTAACGCTTTGAAAGGAATGAGTTGTGTTTTGGTATATGCGGGTGTGTATGTGTGGAGATAATGGGGTGGGTCTGAGAGATAGACGGCGGTAGAAGAAGGTTGCATAAAAGATTCTTAGGTTAAGGAAGTGATTTAGGGAAATTAATATTACTTATGTATTCAATAATTTTTGAAGATTATTGTATTGGTTATTTCATAGATGACTTGTCATACTCGTTGACATTTGGTTAGTTATTTTCTAGACCAGAATCTGTTAAGTATTTCCCAATCAGAAATCATAATTTATCGCCCTGACTGTTAGGCAAGTGACGTAGACATAGTAATTGGTAAACTAACGATTAATAGTTAGACTTTGTTAGTCCCTAATATTTAAAGAATCTAGTAATTCGCTTTTAAGGACTTAACTTTCAAATCGTTTACCATTAAAATCCATATTTTACTCAAACAATCACTATACAATGTCAAATAATTCCTTACCTACGCAACTTGAAATACGCATTACCAAATTTGAGCTACATGCCTTATTACCATAGTATACGGGCTATAATACCTTGTGATATAAGAAGTGACATTCCTAACCTAAGTCAAGTATTCGTAGAGTAAATTGACTATATCTAAACAGGATGGGAGGCCGTTAACTGGTTTTATCGCTTCCTTCTAAGTATTGAAATTGTGTATTATAAACAATTACCAGCTCGTGTCGCGGGACGTGCCGGTATGTCGGTTGGTTAATATTCAAATGTAAGCTAAGAGCCTACGCCCACTACAGTTGTAACAGACTTAAGGCTGACTTGTTCGATGCGGACCAAACTGTCTTGTTATTTGAACGGCGGTTGGAGGTTAATTAGTTTTACAAAGTTACATATCTGTGACAGTTAAAAAGATTTTATAGACGTTTTGTCTATCATAAACAATCTGAAAAAGTCTGAAACAGATATAAAATATTGTGATAAACGAAAAGACTGTGATAGACAAAAAAGTCTGCGATAGACAAAAAGTCTGGGACAGTTAAAATCGTTGTAACAGTCAAAAATTTCTGTCAAAAATTTCTGTGACGGTCACAAAAGTGTATTTGACGTCTTGTCTCCAATGTTCGCTTCTTCTTATATTCTCAAACACCAAACATAGTGTATTATCTAGTCTAGTGTGTTCACGCCCTAAATAAATGATCGTATTATCGTTCATACAGTACGTTCAATGTATAAACATTCGAGGTTCTGATTATCTTTCATTATGCAACCGGGTTTGTTTTGCAATTCTATTAAACGAAATGAGTTTTTAATGGGAAGGTGAAGTTAAATTACCTTGGCAAGCCTGTGGTTGACCTCGGCGAGGTCAAACTGTTATCTGTATGACAATTTCTTATGCAGTTAATGTGGTTATGAGTTGAGAGCTTTGAGACATTAACGTTTTCGTTGCCAATACTGCGTCTATAGTAATATAGCTAGCGTCTATACTAAGTAGCACTTTCAATCTATACTAATGTATAGAAAACGAAGAGTTTTTTGTTTGAATGCGCTAATCTCAGAAACTACCAATCTGATTTGAATAATTCTTTTTGTAACGGATAGCAACATTTAACGGAAACGTTATAGGGTATTTTTCATCTCTAAATTCCTACGGGAACGGGTATAACGCGAGTAAAACCGCGGGGCGCTGCTAGTAGAATTATAATGTCAGACATAAGCTCCAATAAAAAAATCAACAATGTCAATATTGTACTATAATTTAGCAATGAAAAAATAATTGTAGGTGGGCTGTACCCACCTCAGTCACCTATTGTCTACCACCATCTGGAAACCAAAATGTTAACAAACATGTAAAACATGCACAATGAGTAGCCATCAATTAAACGAGGACGGCTCAATATTAACCGCTTCCTTCACTATAAATACTTTGTCAATGGTAAGAACTAAATAAGCAGTCCAGGTGTGAAGACAATTAGGGCATAATCACACAGTTTGAAGTGTTGTCACGGACTTTCTTAGAAGTGCATTGTTGGCAGCCACCCAGTGGGCTCGTGTTTGCAAACGTCCTGAATAAGCTTGCCCCAATATTTGCTGTACGAATGAACAAAACAATGCCCCCGAAGGGACAGTTAGCGTTTTCTTGTGAATCGCGGTGACAATGTTAAGGTACGGTTCTGCTGTTGCGACTAGTTTGACTCTATAAATATCTTAATAGGTGATGTTTAGTTCCAAATGTGTAAGTACATAATTTAATGGTTTGGTTTTCTTATCATTTGACCTATGTCATTACAGTTTGGATTGGATTAACAGATTTAAAATTTGTTTACAGAACCGTTACACATTACGACAAGTATCACAATACAATGCATATAAAGTAAAGTATTACTGTTAATGAAAATGTGGCTCAGCTGGAAGTTAAGGATCTGGAAACAACCAAGATACTAACCCATAACGTCATAGTTTTAAAACTTTTATATACAATAGAATAACTAAAGAACCTAGGAGCTAGTGTTGGAACACTGTGCAATGCAGTTCGCACCAAAGAAACCCAACCTTATTGATTTGGCGAGTATGTTTGCACGTCCGCGGAGTGCGCCGCGGGAGGCGACGCGACCACCTCAGGTTTATTGTCCCGTTTATTTATTCAATCTACTCCATTTATAATCCTTAACAGAATCATTCGCAGCACGAGCTAGAAGCACAATCACGGACTGATTGCTTATTTTGAGTTCTAGGAATGTAAATAAGTTTCGAGAGTATTTTGACGTGTGTAGAGAATGGTATCAATAATGGATGTAATTGGAAGTGGTTTTGCTGTTGAGTTCTTTGAAATTGATCGAATCTTTCTTATTTAAGTAGTAGTATTAGCATGTAATTTCCCGCTGCTGAACGAGGGCCTCTCTCACTTCACTGAAGATATCAGTACAGTGAAGAAGATAAAGGCTTATCTTATCATAACACTTGCCTAATTGAAGTATGTGTTATTATTTTGGACTCCTTTATAATTTTGAGAGTGTTAAACTATTTTTTGCAGAGATAATAAGTAATAATTACAAAATATAACGCGTTACTTAAGAAATTATATGTTAGATGAGTACATATTCTCTTACACCAGTAAAAACATGTTGACAAAGACGATAATGCTCTGCTTCCTACCTACTAACGTACGTACATACGTTATTACATTTCAACTCAATGATTGGCATTTGTCTTCTTAAAATTGTCACCAAGCGAGCCAAAAATCATTGGTCAACTTTATATTTATACCAAAAATATTGATTTAAAGACTGATATTTATTCATAAAAGTCATTTCTATTTATTTATTCACCAAATAAATACCAATAAATATATAAATAATATTTGTAACTTTACCTAGCACAACAAACCTTTATTAGGACCGAGTCGAAGGAATACTTTTTTTAAATATCTCAACAATGACAACGGCCGATCCCTTCTGGCCAATGTTTGGTTAGCTGCGCGCACGCATTGTCGACTCCAAAATCAATTTACGATAATTGTCATTTATTATGAAATAAATATGATGCTTTATCCTGTCTTCTTTTGTCGTCGCAAAAGGCGATTCTTGGCTCTTTTCAATGTAATGTATTGAGCGTATTAAAATTTTATATTTCGCGAAGAGATTCAACCAAGCGTACAGAGATATGCGCAAGATGGCATTTGACAATAATTATATGAAAAGAATCCATACCTTAAAGGATATTAGGCGGAACGATTAAGTTTTGATGTAAAGACATGTTTTCTCAGCTTCGAGGCAGATGTGATCTTTTTGAGAACTAATGATGTGTTTTGGAGTGGATTTAATGATGTGTCATTATGAGTAGAGATCAATATCGAGTTTACGGTGAAACGTTAAATGGTTTATGATCTCGTTAACTCAGTTTAAAGCTTAGCCGGCTCGTCACGTGTGTCCAATGTGTTCGTTAATTTGTATAGCGCTTGCTAATATGTATTTATGTTGCGATAATATCAGGTTGTTAACAGAAGGAATGACAGAAATAAAATCAGTAAATGGAGGTGACACTGTGTGCGACGATGATGGGGCCAAACGAATTATATTTATAAATAAGACTTTAGGTTCAAAGGAGAATTTTTAGTGCAAATATATTTTATTACCGCGAATCGCCGTTGCTCGCCTAAAGCGTGGCAACACTCTTTGTTATTATTAGATGTTTCTGCCTAGTTGAAGGACAAATACTCCTTCTCTTCCTTCCTTCTACGCGTCTCTGTCTGAGACAATTTCGCGCCAAGCCTTAATAATCAGTTCATGGAAAATCTCTGATAAGGTACACTTGAATCGTAATTTAAATATAATAATTTGAAGCCTTATTTATAGCATTCCTTTCTTACTTTCTATTGAATATTGAATGCTCTACATAAAAACGAATAGGTATAGGTACAATAAAAATAAATAACCAAACAAAAATTAATTCAAACACATTTACCCACTCATATATTCTCTTTTTTATTACAACAAAGTATCAATTCGATAGTAAATCGATTTTTACATAATAAACAACAATAATAAAATCGATATATCACACAGAACTATTGTTGTGTTGGAGACAATCATAAAATTGGCTTTTAAAGCGAATTTGTCTCGATTTAACAGCTAAAAGGTCTATTATGTTGACTTTTGTCGTCTATTGATTTGTAGTTGACTGGGGATACAAGCCGTGAAATATATATACAGGGTGATTACAAAAATTACAGATATTTGTATATAATACGTGCCTAATTATGTATAATAAGTATAAACTTTTATGGATGTAATTATTAATCTTAAATTACTTAGGTATTAAATCTATTTGTAATGTTAGAAAATTTTATTTTTGTATCTCTTTAGTTGGTCTGGATCAATTAATATATAAAAATTACTTCACTAACTTATTTATTACGTGTATTATAATAAAATTGTTACTTCTGTTAATCTGTACCATCCTATTTGGGAAAAGGCCTTAATTTGAGGTGTGACCTATTGTTTCCATCATGAGGACTACATCTACAGTAACGAACCCATTACTACAAAATCATATTTAAAATAACATATAGCTAGTTGTTATAATGTCTAGAAAATAAAAAACATACTGTATACCAAAATCGTTTAAAAACATCTCAAGCGATTAAATATGACAATGATTCCAATTCCTTCGTTTGAGAAATGAACCAGTGTCCTTTCGGTCGAGAGAACCTTTACATCGAACTTATTAAGCGAATATTTATCAACGTTAAGTTCCCTATTAAACTATAATGACATCTGAAGAAACATCTTTAATATTATACAAAAGTGCAGTTTACTTGCAATGAAATCATTTGAGCGGAGAAATTGGATTATTTCTTCATATTTGTTGCATTATTGTCAAAGTAGAAAAGAATATTCATGACTGAAAGAAATGTGTCTGGAAAAGATGAATTGAATTTTATTTGTAGCGAAGTATTCAATACGAGGAAGTACATAGTTATTCAAATCAACTGCGACGGTAGAAAAGCAGCTTTTTTAATGAGTTTGTCGGTTTTCCTCCAACGAAATGTATATGTATGGAAATTCCCACTAATTTCAAGATAAAATTACGCTCATAAAAACTGTAAATATTTACCTAACAATTGAATTACCCATATCACACGCGCCGACCTTATCTCAGATTTGATAACACCTTGGTAGAAAATATGATGTGTGCGTTAACATTACGTACTACCTGACTTAATAATTTAATGTTCTCGTTTTTAATTTCACCAAATTCAGAATAATTAGTAAAAACCTATAATTATTTAATCCTGGTAATAAGGTATCCGCAATCGGCGGCAGTTTAGTGTGAAATCGATGTTCGTTAACCGAAACTGATTGGAACAAGGTAAGCGAGACTTCATATTTTAATTATGGCATTATGGATACTTACACATATTCTCCGATAACTTCATTCAGAGTGTCCTTCTTTACAATATAAAACCGAATGTACAATTATTTTCTGTAAATTAGTATGTTGCTTGCTCTCCATAAACTTATCAAAAGAACAATACCTCTACAGAACACGTCAATTTGTCCGCAAACAATACAGCCACGTGTCCTGCACTTATTCTAAACCCCTGAGGATTAAGGGCCCGAGATCGAATCGATGATAACGTCCTTTTGTACGAATCGTAGATCGCAGATAAGGTTTGTAAGAAGACGAATATATGATCGAGAAGTGACGTGTTTCAGAATAACGGTGCAAGTGTCCTGCTGAGAGGAGCTCAGATCTTAATGCACGCGGTGAATAAGTTATAAAGGTTTTGTGGAAAATGTAGGCTTTGAAATGTCCCGTTTTTTTGAGTACTTAGTGATCTTACCTAGCGCCACGTTTGGCGATTAGCAACACAAAGGTATAGTATGGATGCAATACGAAGCCCCAAAGCTATGTGTGTCATAGTGCGCGCTTGTCAGGCTGCAGTCAATGAGTATCTTTCGTGTACCAATGTCTGGGTAGTGGCTCTGCTCTATTAAGGGTATGGCGCCGCTACCACAGTACCGCTACTACAGTATCGTTAGCTAACGACGCTCAGCTTATGGGCTAAATGCTCTTTTTTTCACTAGTCGCTGTCACCGTACCTTGTAGGTATAGTAGAATCCCCGTTAAATCCAAGAAGTACAAAAAAAATCTCACAGATATGTGACAATTTATACCGCGGCTTAATTTTGATCTACACGTAAAATTGTAAAAATCGGTATAATAAGGAGATCGGGAGAAATTTTATTTACAAATAAATTGCAATGAATTTTTATACTCATTTCGATTAACAATCGTGCATTCATGTCGCTTAACAACGAGACCGATACAAAAATGTGCTCGATACTGCAATAATGTGAATGCTTGAAGATAACATGCGCCTCTCCAATCGCCATAATAATTGAAGTATTCGAAAAACACGTAACAAAGAAACCAATCTTGGCCAAACAATTTACATGTCAAACGTTCAATAGATGCCGCCTTCAAAGATACTTTGTACTTCAAAAGTTTCAATCCTTAACTGCTAACAATAAGGGTGATATTGAAAACGGTTTCAGTAATATTGTTGAGCGCTAAATTTCTCGCCCTGGGCGTGATTGGGCGGAGCGCTCTAGCCCAGGGCGGGGTACTTGGACTGAATTGTTTGAATTCATAACAATTTCTAAGAAACGTGCCAATTTGTTGAGATTAATTACAGGGCGGACTTTGACGCGCCGATCGCAAGGTGCGCTTCGAAAATGTTATGTCATTTAGACCCAAGGTTGTTAATTGGTAATGATGGTCGTAACACGAGCCAATTTTGAACCTCCATAGAACTAATTATCTAATACTTAGCTCCAGTCTCCTTTAATGTTATATAATCGGTTTATTTATTTATGTTGTGAGACTATGTATGGACATTCGTACCGCAAACTGGTATACTCTGATAAATGAGTAGAATGGAGTATACTCTAGATATATTTTTGTGGAGTATACATACATTGTTAAATAACAAATAATCATAACTGTTCTCAGTTGGTACTGAAACTTTTAGCCAACACAAAAGTTTTTCTCTAAAATAGAATATTGGCAGAACATCTAACTCAACAATCATATCCTTATAGAACAAGCTGTATTTTTCACTTACTTTACTCAAGTGTAAGTGATAAGTTGTTTAGTACAGAAATAAATAACTTTTAACAAGAAACCGCCTTTTTCTCAGAATAGTTGTTATAAATACTCGATGTCCGGGCGTTGTTGGGCGGGGAACCAAACCTTGGGCGGGTCCACAACGACCCACTTTCAAAGAAAAAACTATAATTGAAGGCAGATGATATGTCCAATTTTGTGTAATTAATTTTAGAAAGGCGTGGCTAATACGCAGATGTTGCTAAATTGTAGATTTTTAATCATAAATGGCTATTGTTTTTTGTGTTTGTTTAACGCAAAATCAATTTTCTTTTTTAAAGAAACATTTTTGTCTAAAAAAAAACAAAAGAGGATGATTTTTTGAAAAATAGTCTCATAAACTCATTTTGGTATTCATATTGAGTTTATTTGTTATTCGAATACGCACAGCTTATTATGATACAAATATTGAAATAGTATTAAAAGCATTATTTTCTAACAATATATTTGGAACAAAATAAAATCTCTGAATCACAATAGAGCTTATTTACCGTAACTCATATTATAAATGTGTAAAACCATTTAAATAGCAAAGTATCAATAGATGAATTTTCATTGTGATGGTGAACCAACTTGGCCGTGATACTTCACGCACGTTTTATTTGAAAACCGATTTTAAAAGATTCACAATCTACAAAGAAATTTCTTCCTTAAGGAAACAGAAATAAAACTCAAAATATTTGGTTAACGATTGCCGAATCCAGTAAGCTTTGTAGTTGCGAATTTGTACCTTGGGTTATGGTATCTAAGTTCAGAATTGTAAACTTGAATTTTGCTGTCGAATTTTATAGTAACATCAGAAGGCTTTTATAAGGCAGCTAAAGGTATATTATTGTTGTTAATCATTGAAGCAAACACTTGTTATTTTAAGAGATCATCCAACCTTAAAGTTTCGTATTGAGTTTGTTAACAATGAGGTGTATAATGTATTATTTATAGGACACACTTGGTAGGCATATTTGGGCTCGTGAATGGGCTTTGTACGAGGATAATTGTATTGGCGACGGCACCATCAATCAGCAGTATTTCTTGACAATTGAACTGCAATATTGTTCGGTTTGTTACTGTACAATGATTCTTTAAAATATGTGTTATAAAACCTAGTATTCAACAAAGTTTTCGTTTCGAAATTCTATCAAATAAATAGAGTTTACGATCGTAGTCATAAAGTAAGGCATAAACTCAGTATAGGAAGGTGTTCTTATTACATAAACTTCTTACTTTTATAACAATAAATATATCTCAAGAACCAATTTTATTTATGACGTCACTTAAAATACAAAATTCAAATGTATACCTTTAAACATTTTCTTTAACATCCGATTCATATAAAAAGTAATATATAATGGACGCTGGAACATTTCATTAAAATTGATTCAAAAATATTCATAGGAAGTTGTATTTCAATACAAAAATCAATTTTGGAGCGATACAAAAACGGTCGCGATTTAAAATATTAATGTAGGCGAAGTTTTTTCCATATCACATTAGGTTATTTGTTATTTATTAATGTCGTTGTCACGAATGCTACAAAAACCCCTCCGCGGGGTCTCCAGAATCGTCTGACAATACCGAGACGCTAATCTTGGGGCCACGAATATGGTATTTTTTAATGAAAAAAGGGTCCAATTCTTTAACTTAGTAACCATTAAATAAATTCGGGTCCAAAAAATGTTTTGATAAAAAATTGTCCGTAGGCAAACCACTTTTAAATATTTGTGCACATATGGCTTCCGGCTATTTCGAGTGGGTTATGCTAAAAGATTTTGAAAAAAGCTGGACCCTTTTTTGTTAAAATAACAATGAATATGTGTCCTATGATTTATAGGGTGTGTGAATTGAAAAGGTTGGATTAGTGACAGACCGAGAAAATTGGAGACTTCTAAGCTGGATATATGAGGGTCATACTCTCCCTATTCTTACAGAAGTTACAAGCTCTCAAAGGAGAAGTATTTTTTATTAATACCAACTCAGGAAGCTCGTACTCGACTTTGGTTACTAATTCGGGAATTTAAATGTGATATCAAGCAGTGTGGTTTGTTATCCCTAGTGCAAGAAATAAAAAGTAAAAACGTACACTGAGTGGAGACCTCGCTGAAGATGCTAGTGAAACAGTATACAAAGTGAGTGTACGAAAATTTGTTATAAATAAATAAACTAGGAACTAACTTCTTATGCATACAACTAAAAATATTATAGCATGATGTATGCAAAATAACAACTCGTTGTTGCTACCACGCAATATCCTACGAAATCATAACGTAGTGAGAAATGTATCGATTCTATGCGATTTTTGTATAATTCTTGCTAATGACCAAATAACAGTAGCCTGCTGAAAAAACAACCCCAATTGGTTGTTCTAATATTATACATATAATGTTTTATTATGAATTGCCTCGCAATATTACCGTCGTTGTACCCGTTTCGCCGATTTCAGTTCAATTTCTGAACAACATATTCTAATGTATTCTGACCCATATAACTGTAAAATTTCATCCAAATCCTTTCAGTAGTATGTTTGTGAAATAGCCACATTAGGGTCTAGACAGACGGACTGCAATTCAACTGCAATCCGACTGCCAAATGGCAGTTCAGATGCAGTTTGAATGCAGTTGGCTCGACTGCAATCAAACTGCACGTCGACGGGCAGTTGGCGTGCAGTTGGATTGCAGTCTGAGTGCAGTTAGTCGTTGTAACTGCACTCAGACTGCAATCCAACTGCACGCCAACTGCCCGTCGACGTGCAGTTTGATTGCAGTCGAGCCAACTGCATTCAAACTGCATCTGAACTGCCATTTGGCAGTCGGATTGCAGTTGAATTGCAGTCCGTCTGTCTAGACCCTTAGTGAGGATGTACATCCTCACTAACTTTCGCATTTATAGTTTTAGAAGGACGACTTAAGTTTGGCTATCATGATTATATTCACTTGCCTTAGAATCTGTCACTCTAAGGCCATAATCACCAATAGCATACTTAATAAGGAAGTGAATGTTTTCCTTCCATTAAACCATGTTAAAGGCGCAAAAGATTATCTAGGACGGAGTCACAGGCGCGTTCCAAGTATCCATTCAACTCAATGAGTCGCAGCCACAATGGGTATTTCAGTAGGGCCTTTGAAACGTCGCGGACTCCTATTGAAAACCAACCATGAAACAGAAACATGACTATTCTACATCACGTAGGTTCCACTAAAGGATGCCATACACTGTAGACCATTCAAGAGGCGTATAATAGGCGCTCATATTAAAGGCCTACTAGAAGGCCAAATTCTATTATGCCGTTTCCCCGATCCTTCGCAATTCCGTAAACCGACAAAGGGTTCTGTAAAGCTGTAAAAACAATCCGAAAAAACGGGCTAAAGGGCTGCTTTGGCATCCGAACTTAATCCTACTCAAAGCGCCGACACGCCGCTATTTCTATTTTCAAAACAGTAGAAAATCCTTTTTCGATATTAATTTGCCGCCTGAATTACCCCATTCTGGTCCTTTTTTAAGAATCACGTCGTGTTTTACAACAGTTTTTTTATTTCCTTCCCCTTTATGGCGCGATTCGCCAAGCTGTTGGTATAACATTAGATTATACAACAATATTTGCAAACTGTTATGGGAGATCTTGTTTCCCTCTGTTCTTATATTTGCTTTATGATCACTTATTTTTAGTTGATTGAGAGTTTATATTACCTTGATATAATAAGAGATTATCTTATCTAGACGTAAGGAGAGTTTGTAAGAAAAGTCTTTATATAACTAGAGTAGTTTTAGGAAGATACTTCCTATACGTATAAAAGTGTCTTTCTATTTGCGTGTGCCCTGTGTCGTCTTTCTTTCACAATACATACCAACATTCATTTCGGAAGCTCAAAGGTAAGTAGACACCAACAATGCACAATTTAACTGTCTGACACATTTTTTTATCCCAAGAAACGTTAGACCTAAATCATGCTAAGTTCACAATCAGCCACGCCCCCGAGTGCAATTCTATAAAGTTTCTAAAACTTCTTTGGGACCGTTTTTGGATGGAATTTCGCATCTGGTAGTTACAATAAGCTTCCTGTTCGGATTACTAGATACGGATCTTATATCGCCTCGGGCCATGGACCTTTTATTGAATCCTCCTTATCTTTACATCGTTTCGCAAGTGTATTGATTGATTGATGATGTTTTCTTTACAAAGTTTGCGCCTTTATGTTGATAGTGCACTTTTTGTACGGGATTAATGGATGCTTATAAGAAAATATAACTGTAAAGAGTAACTTCCCTCATGAGGTATTTACCTATTCTTCTTCTCTTTTACCTATTCGTCGAGTAGAAATGTATTTTTCAACGGAAGAACGACATACTTATTGCGTTAGGATTTATATCTAGTTTTCTATTGGTGACCAATATGACATATAAAAAACAAGAGCTTACGCAACCATTTGCGAACCTCCCCTATTTCTAAGTTGGTTTGTAAGTTATAATGTAAAATGATACAACGCAAAAACCCTATTAAAATAACTTAATAACCTTAAATTGCCACCTCATATTACAGGCAATAAATCCTTCATACATTCATCGACAAGATTTGCTAACGATTTCCGCTTATGAACCGTCTTCGCGGAATCCCGTGACCTCGTCCTCCGATTAGTTCCCGCAACCCTCAGACCACCCTCATAAGCCACATCCGACATTCCAACCTCCACAAAACTTCACGGCCTAATTATGAAAAATAAGACATAGTTTACAGTCCACATATTTTCTTCCAACACGTGCTGCTCAAACTTTTTTTAACAAATTCCTTTAAAATTTAATTTTGAACGAAATAGTCCCGCAAAAAAATCCTAATTGCTTTTTGTGAGTTCTTTTTGCGTGTCAGTCCGACTGTGTGTCTGGGTCGAGCAAATGTGGGCTTTGTCAGCGAAAAGTGTCAAATTACGTGGCACGAGATTGGAGATAACTGTTAGGGTTGCTACTTTGTTGTTGGGTTATAAATTGAACGTGTAATATAAACTAGTGCCGGGCTTGTAAGGTTTCGAAATCCTTGCGGTTATTTAGACTTTTAATTAGTCTCAAGTTGCTAGTGAAGTGAACACAGACTCATTAAGTACGTAGTAGTGAGTAGGGTTGTACTTTTACCGCTACTGCCTAAAATATTAAAAGCAAACATAAATTAAAACTCTTTTTGTGATGTTAAAGTACCTATCTAATAAATTATTTTATCAATTATCACATGTCAGCCCTAATCACGACGACATCGTTGCGTTTTTGCGCGCATCCATTTTAGTTTTTCGGAAAGATTTTGTTGTTAGATAATAATTTTGAACTTATTTTAAAACATCTTAAGAGCTACTCAACTTTCAAGGTATAATCGTTCTAACCGTTCATATAACACGGGTTATTTTTGCTTGAATTACGATTGAATTAGGCTTTACATTTTCTGAAGTGGTAGTCAATACGCAATAAGCAACTAAACGGAAAGGAGCGGTAGATAAAACGCCGACAAGTTGGAGAAATATTTCCAAAATATTTGTAAGCGAAGCCGCTTCGGTGAGGGCGGGCGGGGGCGACCCTCGACCGCGGCGGAACGGGATAGATAGGCCTTCAATATTTATATGACATATTTGATGATTTCATATTGATAACGTAGATGAATCATTTCAATATTCGTGACTTCGTTGGCGGGTGGTCATTTCACTTTAAAATATGGCAAATGCTCATCAATTTTAAGCCCTTTATGCCAATATATTAAGGGGCTAAAGTCAAACCGTGCAATACGTAGAATATATACAATTACAGGACAGACAATGTTAAATGCTCAATACCTCGAAATTAATCGTTTTTTTAAACTAGATTGTAGACTAGGTGTCAAGATGTGACTGAATGCCATTGGCTCAAAAGAAGAAACCTGAAGAATCTATTCTAACCAATCATTATGTAATATCAGTTCATGTGTATGTAACTTATTAAAGTAGGTGTGCCACACACTATTCAGTCTAAATAAGAACCTGAATTCTATAACCTTTTGTGCGAATCGTCACTCAATAAACGTTTGTACATTTCCATTACAAATGTATCACAATAAAGAGCGGTGTTAATCTCGCGCGTTGGGCGGCTCAAATCCTTCCTTATCTTATTGATGAGATCAGCATCCGCAGAGGAATCCACAGTGTCTCCTTTCATACAAAACTACCTATAAGCCTACGTAATAATAACCTGGGTACGTTTGACCCTCAAAAGAAATTTACGCCTGAATTAACCACCAAAAGTCGACGGTTGTATTTTTTTTAATCTTCGACAATGTTTGCCGACGATGTTTTAATAAAAAGAAGGATTTTTGCAATGTTGTATGACGTGGCAATTTTGTTACCGAAATTCTTATTTTGAAAAAAAAAATTTGAGATGGGGTTTCCAGACAAGAGTTATAAATGAAGACTTATAAAATTGAACGAAGATAAGACAAAAATATTGTTGTATAGTTTTTAAAAAAGAATCTGACTTTCGTCCTGATACAAAATTTAATCTTTACTTTTGCATTATTATTATCAGCCACTGGGTATTTAAATCCTCCCTTATCCTCCCTTGAAGAAGGATCATGTATATTCAATTTTTTATACGAGATACAAAATTCAAACCATCATCACTGATTTTCAACCAAAAACAACTGCCTGCATTGAGAGATCCTCCAAAAAGGATTCATAGTGTAAGAATGAAATAAAATCACTTTTTTCTCCTCCGAACGAATTGTCTTCAGCTGGAAAATCGACCCCATGGGTCTACGTTTTGACTCTCGTAAGAAACAATAGAGTGTGGGCAGTTACTTAACTCCTTTATTTACGTTGAGTAAAGAGGTTATATGCGCCCCGGGGATATCTTCTTTAACACCATTCTCTCCAAAAATTTAACATTCTATTCTCATTTTAAATAACTCAACATACAGATGTATGCACCGGCATTATAATTCCCCATACCTACAAGCAACATATTTGCACAATACTTTAATCTCCTCACGGTACACTTGACACCAATATACGGTCGCATTCACCGCGGATTACCGCTGATGTTTATCAAATATTTCGCATACAAATATTTAGAGATCTGATTCTTGTGATGCGACAATGAACGCATAATATTTGTATTGGAAACGTAATCTCAGTATTGTGTAACATCTTAACGCAAAATTTTGCATGACATTCAATTTGCGTTATTGTTGTTATGATAACATAATGTTAAGATGGAGGTCCTTTGAAAATGGTTGGTGACTGTTCCATAGATAAATCAGTAAATATAAAAGATTTTCAGATGATAATCTCCTTAGTATAACCCACCTTCCATTGATTATGGATAATTAAGTATATTCAATAGATAAAAGACGTATGTCCTATATACATTAGCCGCGTGCTATGATGAACCTAAATGAGGTTGTTCATATTTTATATTCATATTCCAGATTACTTTTAAAAGGGGAAAGTGCGGAAAACACAACGGCATACACAAACAGCGGGTAATCCCGGACACAACGTGGTAATAAATGTTTTTACAATGTAAGTAATAATTTGTTAAACACTTAGACAAGACGGGAATCTTTCTAGACACTTATTCTATGACGTCATCGCCACAAACCATGAAAAACCCCAGAAGCGTTCATAACGCAATCATTTCGAGTTTCAAAGACGACAAGCGACGCCAGAAACGGTCCAGAACATCAGATAAGAGTGTCTCCTTCGATAACTCGTGAACAAACCGAGATCCATGGAACATCTGATAAAAACACTCACGCTTAGGTGAGGGAAAAATGTAGACGGAATAACAGGTAATAGATTTATTAAATAATTATTATTTACGTTACAGATATTTTCTTTCCAGTGGTTTTGAAACTGTACTGATTTGTTTACTAATATCAAATTTGAAGTCTCTCGTTCTTCTCTAATAAGAAGTCATTAATTACTATAGTAAATAATATAAAAATTGATAATTAAAGTGCGAATTTAAAAAGTAAAACGATACCTAAAAATTCACATCAAATATTACTTATTTTATTCGGTTATCATCTAACACTATCGAATTAAACCAAACCGACATCAGTCATTCCGCAGGGTTCTTCTGTAATTCGTCTGTACATTTCGTGTGTCCTACGTTAACAACATTACCCCCAGATCATCAATGTAAGTAACACCAACGCGACAGAGATCAAAGATAATTGAATGTCGAGGAGGTCCCGTCCTTTCACGTAATTAACGATAACAACCCGCCCGTAATCTTGTCTCGGAAATGGAAACAATTAATCCTTTTAAAGCTTTTTCATAGACATTCGTCCCCTTTTAGTTTTGTTCATAAAGATTTTAGATTATCGGATAATTATCGGCAAACATGGGTCGAGTTTGAGATCACCAACCCGCTGTAATCAAGGTTTGGTGATGCCTAATCCTCCTCACTGTACTGATATCTTCAGTGAGATGAGAGGCCTTTGGCCAGCAGTGGGACATTAAAGGCTCATATTTATTTTAGTTTATTTATTCTATCATTCACTTTCCACAAATCCTAGTGTTTGAAAACCCCAAATTGACCGGATAATGTACCTATACTCCTTTGATATTGGTTAGAAAGCTATTTTTGTCTTGTAACTAACTATAAATTAGATTTGTATAAATGTAATATTATATAATTGTTGAGTAAATATTTGATGTAAAGAAACTTTAAAGTTAAGTAACGTAAAGAACCGCTTTCAAGGGGTTAATGGTCATTCCACATTCATCATTTTCACCTCCTTAATATTCCCAAAATTAATCATTCTCAGACTTAACTAAAGCAAAGTTCACACCAACGTCCGAACTCTATTCATCCTTTAAACAAACCCGATCAATTAATCAAACAAACAAAAGCTAATCATTAATCACAGTTTTAAATATTCTGTATACTGAGAAATATAAATAAAAACATTTCTTTTTGAGACAAAACTAATCAAATTAAACTTAAGACGATCTGTCATCAGAAACTGTGTTGCCAGTCTCCCGCGATGATATATCATGAGGATTAATGACGGGAAGTCGGGGTTATAGGGACATGGCAACATTAAGAATACACGTGTATTTAAATTTCGAATTGATGAGGTTATTTAAAATGTGTTTAGGGTAACGTCATTTGGGATTAGAATTTTATATTTTAAATATTCACTGTTAGTTAGTCTCTTTTTTTAAGAAAAATTAAAAAAAACTTTGGTACTATGAATATATATAATAGTATCAGTACATACTTATTGTTATAAAAAAGTTATTTCCTATGCAAAGCAGTTTAAAAAACCTTCTTATTCAATGCATATTATAATAAAATTCCAATAAGTCAACCACAATTTCTATGAAATATTACCATTTCTAAGATTGCATCTATCATTCATACATAATTCTATTGTTTTGAAAATTCAGATTGTAGACAAAAACACAAAAGGGGTTTTTACCAAAATATACTTTTTTAGCCAGGGGTTTAGCAACTCTATGCTA